>JAHKKF010519076.1:0-10140 GCA_019740295.1 Labeo calbasu | reverse complement strand
ATAATAATAATAATAATAATAATAATAGTAAATGTTTCTTGAACAGCAAATCAGCATATTGGAATGATTTCTGAAGGATCATGTGACACTGAAAATTGGAGTAACGATGCTGAAACTTCTGCTTTGATTCACAAGAATAAATTATATTTTCAAATATTTTCAAATAGTAAGTAGTTATTTTTAAATAGTGAAAACATTTCACAATATTACTGCTTTTGCTGTACTTTGGATCACATAAATGCAGGCTTGGTGAGCATAAGAAACTTCTTTAAAAAACATTAACGATCTTACTGTTCAAAAACTTCTGACTGGTAGTGTATGCTACTATTACATTTTGAATGTAGCCAAAGATTTTTTTTAACATGTTGTAATCAGTGAGTTGGAGGCAGTCCTGAAAGATAAGTGGTAGCATTTTTAGGGAACTGTTTATACACAGAATTCCTACTTGTTTAGACTCTGATCATGTTGCTTGTGCTTTGCAACATGCTTTAAAAAAAATGGAAAACAGCTGAATTTGAGACTGATTCCATCAAATCCTAGTTTACTAATAACTGCCATTTTCATGCCCATGTGCTCGTTTAGGTGATCATGTTTCATGTATTTCTGTAGACCGTGAAATTCAAAACTTTGTCTACAGACAGCATATTACGACATGCTATATGTATGTTTTAAATTCTTTCTTGATCCAGTAAGATGGCAAGTTTTCTTTTTTTCCAAACTATACAGCGTTAATGACAAAAAGCATTGCGCTGGCAAGACACGTGTTAAGCTGTAGTCCTATACTCTGTTGTTATATATAAGCGCATTGTGTAATTCAACTCCTCTTGGCAGCAGTTGTCAGTAGGAGAAACCACTAGCTCAGCACATTACCCGACCCAATAAACCATTATGCTTCAAACCACGAGATGGGTGGACAAGAACTGTGTGCAGAAGACAGAAAACTACATTACAACTCCAGACAGAAGACATATTTTTAAGAGTCAATGTTTAAACGGATAATTCACGCAAAAGTTCATATCCTCATGTCATTCCGAAACACGTATGACTTTCTTTCTTCAATAGAATACAAAAAAAAGTATGATTTTCTTGGTTAATTGGTCAGTTTGTTACACAGAAGCTTTGATATAATTTGTATAAATCATGTATAGTGCAGGAGTTTTTAAATCACAAACTTAGCCTTAGTCACAAACTGTAATTGCATGGAAGAAAGAAACAACCTTACATTACATTAAAATATCATCTTTGTGCTTACCAGAAGAAACAAAGTCATATGAGTTTGGATCAACAATTTTTTTTTTTTTTTTTCTACTCTTCTTAAACGAGTCCACTTCACTCATTATCTAAGCTAAGGATGTAAACGATTCTAAGAAGTGGCCACTTCTGCTACTTTCGTATGCTGTAGGTCCAGCTGAAAATTTGTGTTGCTTCCAAAGGTTCTCTCAGGAAATGACATTTCCTACGTACTTTTAACTGGCAGGGGGAGTGATTACAGGATAGAGAAAGAGAAAAAGAAACAGAGCGGGTGAAAAAAGAAAGACTGGGAAAGAGGGGTGTTTCTAACTGGGAACAGAGCACGCACTGTTTCAGATTACACACACACACACTGAGAGGGAGAAAGAGAAAGAAAAGGAGAGAAAATCCCAGGGACTCCTTTCTTTTCTTGACGTTTAGTTGGGTTTATGGAGCCTACGGGTCTGCAAAATGAAGCTCTGTGCTGTTGCGATAGTTCTCCTGACTAGGGCTTTTATTGGAGGTAAGAGTGTCTGTTTATGTTGGCCTTTTCATATGCAATGACGAAACAACTTGCAAAATAGCTTTCAGGGGGTACAAAATTAGTAGAATGATTTTTCAGACAACGACACTACATTTGTTACATATGTAACTGCTACGTTTATCTGCATAAAACTATTTTGCATGCTAAAAAAACAAAACTTTTCTACTTTTGTTCACCGACCTCGTTTTACTCCAAATATATGCATTTTTCTTCAGTGCAAAAACATTGCAAAATGTTGCACTGTTCTGAACAGTCTAGCAACTAGACGTTTTTTAGGTCAGGGTTTTACACTGCATTATTATTGTGGGCTTTTTGTTTATGTCCAACTTTTTTTTGTGATGTGGTTTTTGCATTGAAAACAGAGCCCCGGTTGACCCCTGAGGGACTCGAGTAATTGGGACGCAACATAAACACGACAAAGGCTTTTAACAGCTGGATGCAATCTTGTTGTCGTGTTCCCTGCTTTATCCTCTAGTTCAAGAAGGCAGACAAATGTTTTCCACCTGTAGTTTCTGTTTGGCACAGCATATTAAGCACAGATGCATTCAGATATTTTACACCCTTTAGGGGTCATGGATTTGGGCCAGAATAGGAGATATCACCTATGAAGAAAACTCAGGGACAAATATTAGAATTTATCCTTAAACAAATATTTTTTTATACTTTTAAAAATTTGGAATCTCTTTTTCTGGTTTTCTTAATATGATTAAAATCAGTTTTGTTTCTCTTTTCCCTGCACATTTAAAACTGATAGCTAATGACTTTTTTGTATTTGAGTCAAATCACAAAATCAGATATACTGTGTTTGATATAATACATCTGCAGCTATTACACATCAGCAGCAGCAATACAAAGTCTAAACATGTTTTTATTCCTTATACTCCATGTTTTTCCCAGAGCTGAGCGAAGCTTTAAATGTGACCGTCACTCCTGGGCCAGTCAGCATGTGTATGGAGGGAGACAACATCACTTTGTCCTGCTTAGTGTCTCAGAGAAAGAGAAGCAATGCCTTGGTGCTACGCTGGCTCTATTTTCCCACCCCTGAAGACGAGCAACTCGTGGTCAGGATGGGCATAAAGAAGACCAAATATTACGGCAACTACAGCAAGCACTTTCCCCAGACTAAGTTCCACCTATGGGAAGAAATGGACGGACAGATCTATCGCTTGCTAATCCTGAATGTGTCCCTGAAAGACGGGGGCAACTATACCTGTAAAGTACAGGAAATACGAAAGCACAGAAATAAGTGGAAAGCCTCGTCGAATGGAACAGGGAGCATGGAATTACGAGGTAACTTGAGGATTTTTTCAAGCTTAAATGATGTCTTAAATGATGTACAATACACTACGTACTTAGCCTTCTAGTATAGGGCACAATGATTTCCGCAATGCGGAAAACGCGGACAGAATCTTGGAATTCAGTCATAAAAATGGAATTTACTGTATAACATGAAATGTCACAAAATTTGCCAAATTTTGGATGAATAAATCAAAAGTAGGTCAGTACACTTTAATTAAAACACGATATGGACTAGTGTCTGAATATTAAGCCGCAAAAAAAATATAAATATACTTTAAATTTAAATCCTGCCTGTTCTGTGCAAATGACTAGCGCAGATAATGTACGAGTACATGAACATAAACATAATTTGTAGAACTGCCCTGAGAGTCAGTACATGAGCATTTTACCGTGTCTTTTGAGAAAAACTATCGTCATGTCATATACAAACAGAAACTTAAAGTTCTTTACAGCAACCTGTCAAAATAAAAGTTTGGTTTAACTTGAAGAAACCGTGACAGAAATATATTACTTAATGTAATGATAGCACTACAGCTGCTAAAACAATTATTACAACATTACTTTTAAGGAATATTTACCAGAAAAATGTAAATACACAACAGTATTTCTGAAAAAAGAATTTTCTATTTTGATTTTTTAATAAAATCAACTATTTAGACATCCTTCTGATTATAAAAATTTAATGAAACCATTAAAATGGAATCCAGAAAAGTCACAGAAAACACAAAATGTGGTAAAAATAAAACTGAATGTGAGAAAAAAAGGATTTCATATGGCTTAAAAAACATATTTTTTGTAAACTTTTAATTAAATTGTGTAAGTTACATGATTTCAATTAATTAGACATGTTTTTGATTGCTACTGCTATTTTTTTATTTAACCATTAAAACAAAGTCTAGAAAAATTGAAACGGAAAAAAATGGAATCCAGAAAAATTAAAATTGGAAAAAATGGAATTTGGAATTAGGAAAAAAAAAATAATAGGACTGATTTCATAGGGCCCTACTTCTATATATGTGACCGTGGACCACAAACACAGTCTTAAGTAGCACAGGTATATTTGTAGCAATAGCCAACAATACATTGTATGGGTCAAAATTATCGATTTTTCTTTTATGCCAAAAACCATAAGGTTATTAAGTAAAGATTACGTTCCACAAAGATATTTTGTACATTTCCTACCATAAATACATCACAACTTGATTTTTGATTATTAATATGCACTGCTAAGAAATTCAGTTGGACAACTTCAAAAGCAATTTTCTCAATATTTAGATTTTTTTGCACCCTCAGACTGCAGATTTTCAAATAGTTGTATCTTGGCCAAATACCATAAAAAGAGAAAATGATGTATAATTTTAAATTTCAAAAAATTGACCCTTGTGGTCCAGGGTCACAAAGGACTTCTTAAGGCTACTATATATTTTTTAACACTAAATTGAAGCATTCACCTTTTTTATTCGATCCTATTTGGTGTTGTCTTTAGCTTTAGCACGTTAGCTAACCTGAGCCCAAAGCATACTTCAGACTGTACTGTGTTTTTCAGTGTGAACACACTATTTGCGCTACTTATACTACAAAATTGCAAAGAATAGTGCAGATATATGCTAAATGCAAATGACCAAATGCACAGTGTGAAAGCTTTTTCGGCAAGTTAGCAATCTGGAGCATCAGAGTTTTAAATTAACGTTTAATTCAGGAACTAGTCACTAGCGCCAGCAAGAACTGTGGTTGAGTTGGATGTGGTGGAAGAGTGATGTCTTGCCACGGTCAGGGCTAACCACACAACAGCTGTTTCCTCCAGTTCACTAATCCTTTCAGTTCATCCAACACAGGGTCAATTCCAATTCCACAACTGGTGACAAACTTCATTGTTAGCTTTTTGTAAACCTCTATTACAGAGGGGATGGTCCGTCTTTTCAGAACATCACAAAAGAGTGACTCTATCAGATTCACAAAGTGACATTACTCCACGTCAACAGTTCAAAGCCCAAATCCAAATAGTTTTCGAATGGTCCATAAAATTTCAAATAATCAACGTGAAAATGAGGCGTAAACGTTCCCATTTCTCACATCGTAGCCTTTTTTTTTACATGCTAGCAGTGTGATTGTAAGTCTCAGTGTTCCACCTTTCACATATATACATCATTTCCACTATAAATGTGTTCTGGGCCAACACAAACAGACCATGAGGCTGTTAACGAGAGCAACCTGGACATGCTGTGGGGACAGAGAGAGGAGACTTGGCAAGGATGCAACTGAAAACATTTACTCTGGCTGCATTATGAGTTTTCCTATGGCGTTCGGACAGCAAGACGTCCCCAAAGCCTCAACGTCCATTGGATTAATCATCTGCCTGATAAACGGCAGTTGCCTGATTCTATAGCAACAATAAAGAGAACAAAGACGTATTTGTTGCTTTCACTTGCAGTTGTCAGTTCACTCAAAAATAAACATTCTTTCATTATTTGCTTAATTGATACAGTTACTTCCTTGCTTCTGTGGAACACAAAAGGAGATTCTAAAGAATTCACTAGAGCCTTCAGTCTTTTAAAAATCACTTTAGACTAAAATGTTCAACATCAAGAGTTGAACTTGAGAGCTGAATCAGTCTAACTCTTGAATAAGTCAGACTGATTTCGTGAACTGGATCGAGTCGTTTAAAAAGATACGTTTTATTCATGAATCAGACATTGCTATTTTCCTCAAGAACGTGGCAGCGGGAACTAGGGCAGACGTAAAGATTTTCAGTGAATAATAAATTACATTTCAATCGGTTCCTCACACAAAGCTATTATAGGTTTCAGAAGACTTGGAATACAGTGCACAAGTCATATTTCTTCTTTTATGTTCCACTAAAGAAAGACAGTCATATGGGTTTGGAACAACATCAGGGAACAGACATCATTCACTCAATGATGACACTATTTTCATTTTTGGATGAACTATTTCTTTAAAGTAGCTCAATAATTTATAAAGCTCAAAAAGGGAAGTTATTTACAGTTATTCTACATCATTGGCATTACGTCTTAAAGATTTCTTTGTATAACTGACGTTTTAGAAGCTAAATCCAAAAAAACTAAGTAATAGAAATCGATTTATATTTAAGCAGATTTTGTTTAGAGAAGAGAGATATACAGTACAAAGGCTCCATGAAGTGCATATGTAGCTGATGATTGATTTGAAGAAAAACACCAGCATATATCTCAAAGATGTGGTTTTGATAGAATAAAAGCAACAGAATATTATTGTAGGAGTTAGACAACCACAGACACCCCACTTAACCGAATCCGAGACACAAAAATACAAGGAAAAAAAACAATTAAAGGAGTAAACAAACAAGAGGCAATAAGGAAGGAAATGGAGGTCGTAGGTTGACTTAAACTGGGGAATTTGTCTTGTGAAAGATACAACAAAACAATGTCAACCAGCTGAGAGACCCCATAAACATAGACCAAAGCAGGACCACAGAGCAGGGTTAACCACTTCAACCAACTCTACAGCCACAGGGTCGGCCAGAAAATGACTTAATGCTTTTCCAAAACAAAAGCGGCACTCAAACATACGCTGTTCCCCGCTCGTTTGACTTCGGATGTTGTGTGCACTTTGTTCTCAAGTGTAATTGCACAATGTTTCTGCAGATCTGAAAATGTGCTGAACCCTTCAGTTTAGCAGGGGTTTAATAGAATGGCTTTGACTTGAAAGAAAATGCAGATCAGATGTGTAATTGTATACCTGCTGCGGATGGAGCCATTCTGGTCGTCATTTGAACCAGAGTAGGTGCTAATAGAGTGCATGTGAGCGCAGACACATAACAGGAACCGTTGGGACCCAAAACACAGAAAGAAGGGTGCTAAAAACTACTTTAATATGCTGATAATCAATGCTTTTGGAAGGGTTTATTTAGAGCTCAGGGCTGGTGCTTTTCACTGCTTTTGTAATTAACAATGTGAAATTTATATATTAAAATACTTTCCCTAACTGAATATGTAGAGACATCCATTTGTATATTAATTTACCTTTACGTTTCTTTAACATCTTAACCTTCCCAACATGGCAACAATGACTCAAGCAATGGCGCTGGTTTTGGGGGAGAACTATGTTTTTGGCTATTTTGTGATGCTAGTGATGCACAAATTACAGTTTTAATAAAGTGAGAACTTTTACTGTGATTCATCAAACAATGATCTAAATCTAATTCAGCTAATTTGACATTTTAATTAAATATCATACAATTATCTTTGAAAGTAATTCTGTCCAACATCTGCAAGCAATTTTCCATGACCTAACATGTTTTTAAAAATGCCACGAAGTAAGCGTTTAAAGAAGAAAAATTAAAGAATGAGAGAAATTACACTACCAGTCAAAAGTTTTTGATTTTTAATGTTTTATAGAAGTTTCTTCTGCTCAACAAGCCTGCATTTATTTGATCCAAGGTACAGCAAAAAGAGTATAATTCTGAAATATTTTTACTATTTAAAATAACTGTTTTCTATTTGAATATATTTTAAAACGTAATTTATTCCTGTGATTTCAAAGCTGAATTTTTAGCATCATTACTCCCGTCACATGATCCTTCAGAAATCATTCTAATATTCTGATTTGCTGCTCAAAAACACTTATTATTACGTAGAAAACAGCTGAGCAGAAGAACAGCACTTATCTGAAATTAAAATCTTTTTAATGTCTATAAATGTCTTTATTATTGATCCATTTAAAGCATCCTTGCTAAATTAAAGTGTTAATTTTTTTAGAATTTCTTATTTCCAAGCTTTTGAATGGTACAGCGTATAATGTTACAAAGCGTTTTATTTCAGATAAATTCTGATCTTTCTATTCATCAAAAAATCCTGAAAAATGTACTCAACTGTTTTAAATATTGATAATAATAATAAATGTTTCTTGAACAGCAAATCAGAATATTAGAATGATTTCTGAAGGATCTTGTGACACTGAGACTGGAGTAATGATGCTAAAAATTTAGCTTTGATCACAGGGAAAAATGACATTTTAAAATATATTCAAATAGAAAAGATTTCACAATATTACTGATTTCGTTGTATTTTGGATCAAATAAATGCAGGCTTGGTAAGCAGAAGAGACTTCTTTAAGAAACATTAAACTTACTGTTCAAAAACTTTTGACTGGTAGTGTATAATTTTCCATATATTCTTAAAAATCTAAATTTTGTTTCCCAGGTAAACAAATATTAACAGTAATTAATAGTAGACTAAGGTATTTGAGCATTGATGTAATGCATGCTGTCTGTATTAATAGCTGTTTATGAGCTTTCTGTGATAGATTTATTAAAGCCACATTTCTCAGGGTCAAAGGTTAAATATTTTTAGAGGACTCTTAACACAAATTGCCCTTGCCTGGTCATATTGAAGCCTCATCAAGCACAACACTGCAAAAAAACTGCACAGAATACAAGATGTTGGCAAGAGTCACCAGGTTGAGCCTTAAGCCAAATATGCAATGTTAATACATTTCATTATTGTGTTTTGCCCCTAAACTTAGATCGTAAAATTGCAATACAAATGTTAACCACAATAAAATCCACAACAAAAAACTGATCTAACTCGCAGTTCTCATAAAATGTTAGTTTCTTTCTTTAATAATGTTATTTTTTTAACATTTTACTTCATATACTTTACTTATGTCTCTCTTTTCAGTACATCATATACCAAGCACAGGAAAAGCTGATGTCATATGGCGCATGTTTGAAGGTATGTTGTTACCTTATTTTTGTAATAAAATAAGGCAACGTGTTGTTCATTGCAGTCTGGAGTATGGTCTGTATCACTGATAAAGTGGACAGAATCACAGCTTACAATGTCAGACAGTCTTTGGCTAGTGTGCTACATCTCCTCCCTTCTGGTGGAGAAAGACCAAACCAAATTCAGCAAAGTGCAGTCCAAGTGTGCTCACAGCATTTGGTTTATTTTTGTGGTCAGCTCTGCCCAAGCTCATATTGGAATAAGGATTCTTCCTTGGTTTACGATATTTTACAGCATTTCCACTACTACATTATTATAAAATCCAACTACATTTATATACAAAATTAAAAATACATTAAAGTTTGTGTGAAATTTATAGTAATTCCATTTATTAAAATAAGTTTTTTGTTTTGTGCAAGGACAGTGCTTCTTGTATTTTTTGCTTTGATCTTTCTCAGATTTGCATCTGTGTGCTGTGCTCATCTGCTCGATCGGTCTGGTCTGTATGCTTGTCTTTGCCATGACTATCACATGTCAGCACCTCCAGCACAAACGAAGACTACGAGGTGATGAGCTTTTTAACCTAGAACCCAAATAATTTACATAATACTCTGATAATGTAGTACCAGAGCAAAAATGCATTTCAGAATAATTTTTTTTTTTTTTTTTTAAACTGTATTTATTTATATTTTTATGCTTTCAATTCTATCTTCATCTAGCCAGCTATTACTTGGTGAAGTGCCCAGAAAACAGGTAAACCTATGCAATATGATTTACCACTGCTTTACTATTATGAACGATTCATTGATTTTAAGACTAACATTGTTCTGTTTCATATATCCAGCTCGGGAGAGACAGTAACCAGTGTGTCCAGCTCCTCTCCTGCAATGCACAGAAAAGAGAGACGACACAAACCACAGCTCAGAGATGTCACTGAACCACTACCGCCACCACAGATACCAGCTAAAGGTAACAGACTGAAACCCTTTAAAACTTACAATTATACACCAAATCAAAAATGACTGGGTTATGTTATCAAAATGTTGGGTAATACTGTACAAGAAGGTTCAATTTTGTTGTTAGTTAATGCATAAGGTGTTTTGAACCATAAATGAGCAATTTAATGCATTTAATAATATAGGTTAATTTATGAATATAATACTGTTTATTACTATCTCATCTTCATTCAAAATACATGAATGAATTTTTTACAGTGAAATTAGTATACACTACCAGTCAAAGATTTGTAATGTTTTTAAAGAAGTCTCTTCTGCTCACCAAGCCTGCATTTATTTAATCCAAAGTAAAACAAAAACAGTAAAAATGTGAAATATTTTTACTATTTAA
>JAHKKF010519075.1:0-14789 GCA_019740295.1 Labeo calbasu | reverse complement strand
TATATATATATATATATATATATATATATATATATATATATATATATATATAAATAATATATTACTTTGATACTTTATATATATATTATTATAGACTTTTTGCACCTTTCTCATTGTACACAGCTCAAATGCAAACACTTGGCGCTACTAATGCACAGTTATTGTCATGACAATAAAGCACTTTAATCTGATTTTCTCTAGAGAAAGCGCGGGTCGTTTTCACCGAGATGTGAGTTACAGTAAGAAGTGCTTTATAACATGCTGTGACGACAACGGCAGTCTGGTACAATCAAGGGAAATGGAGCAGAGCAGATTATGGGATTCCCCCAGGGTTGCTTTAATCTTTGTGGATTAAACATTAAGAATTTATCAAATTGTTTATTGCATGCAATTTTAAATAAGCATACGCCCAGTATAATAGCTACGGGTGTGTATTTATTTAAAATGACTTTGATTAAATGTTGCCCAGTAGCAATTTAGAAAAGTCATAATTTGCGCCAATGCCTGCCAAGTGGTTCCCAAACATTATCACCTATCTTAGGCTCCCGGATTCCGTGAAAAAAAGTGTGTTATGCATGAAAAAAAAATCTAAGTGTGCACTTAAATTACATATTAATTAACTATTTGGTTATTATTAAGCCAGTGAATTACATATTAATTTATATAATGGGAACCAGTGCCTGCATGTCTTTAGCGTTGAATTAAGAAGATGTTTGTGTATTTATAAATCATAATAAGAAAAGAAAAGTAGACTTGGCAAGTGAACTCTAGTGTTGGCATGCACTTAATTATCCAAAATGACTTACGGTTTACTTAGCAGAGCTAAAAGTCAAAGACAGTCTCACTGCAGCAACCTGGAATTGAGTGCATTGATCAATACATATACATTATACAATATATACACTAAATGCATTGCATTTTTGTAGAGTTTTCTATCAGACTAATCAGACTACAGTTACTTTTTTATTTACCTTTCTTAAATAGCCTGCTGCTTATATACATTCAGAAAGTCTTCCATTTTTGTTGACATTCACAAAAAGTTTAGTCACTAGTCAATCGGCAATAAATTACACAGAAAACTGAGACGTCTCACAGCATTTGACCGCTGGATTTACAGAAATCATTTAAATTTTAAAAAGCATTGTCTCAAAATTTCAATGTTGCATCAGATAGTGATGAACATATAAATTTTTTTACACATTAATTATCACTCAGTGTGTTATTTAATCATGTATTATTATGTCTTTGGAAGGCTTTTGTCTTTCAAAGTCATTAAAATGCACAAAATCACATTATTTTTTATTTACATGTAATGCAGGATACCCAAAACCTTTTTTGTTAGCTGTCGTCTTTTCACCTAATAAATTTACTCAAAATCCTTCTGAGATATTAAGGTAATAAGTTAAGTAACACATCTGCATATTCACGCTTCAAAAGTAATCTAAGGTAATCAAAAAGTAATTGTATTATATTACCTAAGATGTAAATGTAATGGATTAAATTACTAAGTAGTAACAAGTAATTTGGAATCAGTAGCGGATTACAATTGATTAAGTAAATCTACCCGCAGCAATACTCATTTTAATAAGTTAATAATTAAGTAACACATCTGCATATTCATGATTCAAAAGTAATCTAAAAGGAATCAAAAAGTAATCTGATTACAATACCCTAGGCGTTTAATGTAATGGATTATGTTACTAACATTTTTTTAATTTCTATCAGTAACAATTTAAACCTACCCTTCGATTTAATATAAGTAACACATCTGCATATTTGCATTTCAAAAGTAATCAAAAAGTAATCTGATTATATTACCTAGGATGTGTAATGTAATAGTTTGCGTTACTAACTACAATTTTGTCAAGTAATTTGGAATCAGTAACTGACTACAATTTGTAAGTAATCTACACAGCAAAGCTCATTTTAATAACTTAATAATAAAGTAACACATTTGTATATTTGCAGTTCAAAAGTAACAAAGGTAATCAAAAAGTAATCTGATTACATTACCTAAGATGTGTAATGTAATGGATTACATTGCAATTTTTGTCATGTAATTTGTAATCAGTAACGGATTACAATTTGTAAGTAATCTACCCATCAATGCAGATTCAAAAGTAATTCAACAGTTCAAAAGTAATCTAAAAGTAATCTGATTATACCGTATATAAACATATAGACGTGTAATGTAATCGATTACATTACTAACTCCAATTTTTGTCAAATAATTTGAAATCAGTAACATTATTATTTGTAAGTAATCTACACAGCAACGCTGCTTTTAATAAGTTAATAATTAAATAACAAATTTGAATATCACAGTTCAAAAGTAATCTAAAAGTTGAACGTTTAATGTAAAGGATTACATTACTAACTACCATTTTTGTCATGTAATTTGTAACAAGGATCGGATTACAATTTGTAAGTAATCTACCCAGCAATGCTTATTTTAATAAGTTAATAAGTAACACATTCAAAAGTAATCTAAAAGTAATCAAATACATGTAATGTAATAGATTACATTACTAACTATAATTTTTGTCATGTCATTTGGAATCAGTAACGGATTACAACACGTAAGTAAATTTACCCAGCAATGCTCATGTTAATAAGTAACACATTTGCATATCATGGTTCAAAAGTAATCTAAAAGTAATTAAAAGTCTGATCAGATTACCTATAATGTGTAATGTAAAGGATTACATTAGTTACCACATTCTTTGTCAAGTAATTTGTCATCAGTAACAGACTACAATCTGTAAGTAACCTACCCAGCAATGCTTATTTTAATAAATTAATAATTAACACATTTGCATATTCATTATTCAAAAGTGATCTAAAAGTAATTCAAAAGTAATCTGATTATATTGCCTAAGATGTGTAATATAATCAGATTACTTTTTGATTACTTGATTAGCTCATTTTAATAACTTAATAATAATTAAGTAACACATTTGCATAACACAGTTCAAAAGTAATCCAAAAGTAATCTGATTAAAATACCCTAGATGTGTAATGTAATGGATTACGTTACTAACTACAGTTTTTGTCATGGAATTTGGAATCAGTAACAAATTACAATTCGTAAGTAATCTACCCAGAAATGCCCATTTTAATAAGTTAATAATTAATGAACACATTTGCATATCACAGTTGAAAAGCAATCTAAAAATAATCAAAAATAGTCTGATTAAAATACTTAAGATGTGTAATGTAATTGATTACATTACTAACTACAATTTTTGTCATGTAATTTGGATTCAGTAACGGATTACAATTTGTAAGTAATCTACACAGCTCATTTTAATAAGTTAATAAATAACACATTTGCATATGACAGTTCAAAAGTAATCCAAAAGTAATCCTGTTACAATACCCTAGACATGTAACGTAATGGATTACGTTACTAACTACAATTTTTGTCATGTAATTTGTAATCAATAACGGACTACAACAGTAACGACTCATTTTTTATCACAATACAAGTCTTCAGTGTCCTCGGTGTAGAACTTGACCACATGATCGCCACTGTCCAAGACAACAAGCACATTCGACGTCGTCGCAGCCAATGCCGCCGGACGAATCAGTCCGCTCACTAGCGGAGTCAACTCAGGGGTTTTCTGCAGCTTTCCCAAACTCCAAACCATTCCGTTTTGGACGTCCCCAACAATCACGTCTCCATTTCTATCAAAAGCCACCGCAGATATAACCAAACTCAAAGTGTTCTGTAATTTCAGACCAAAACCGTCCACCTGCGTCAAAGGAACAAAGTCACTATTGAATAACCTTAACGTGAAGCTGGCTTGAAGTCGCTCCACGATTGCGATGTTTCCTGAAGCTCTGCAAGAAGCAACCGAACGTGGATGGGTCAGTTCTTTCAGAACGACTCGGTTAGCTAAAACCACACCAGTAGAAAAGTCCATTACGATTTGGTTTAGGGTTCCCATCTGAGCGTCGCTCACTAAAACACGTCCACAGTTGTCCACAACAACACCCCACGGCAACTGAAAACCTTGGATGGTCACCAGAGGACGTCCTTTGGACGTGAAGGCTTTGAGTGACTGGTCACCAGCATCGGTGACCAAAACGTGTCCGGTTTTGGTCAATGCAACATCTAGTGGGTAACAGATGTTGGACAGCTGTCCAAAGGTGTTTAAAAGCGTTCCTTGTGAATTAAAAACAGCGACTCGTTTTTCAGCATCATGCACCACTACGATCTGTCCTGATGTTTCGTCCAAAGCCATTCCAGTAGGGTTGACCATCGTCCCCCATCCTCCAAACGCCGAAAGGAGACGCAGCGTCCCCAAACCTAAGCTTTCACTCCATCCTCTATAATCAGTGGACAATTTGGGACGAGTTTCACACAGCAGAATCTCCTGGAGATCGGCAAGCGCACGGCATTCAGAGGTGCTGCCAACGTCCCACAGTTTTCTACAAAAAGGACACTCCAGTTTCTGCTGGACGGGGTGGGACAAGGCACAGACGCATTTAAGACAGAGCACGTGGCCGCAGGGAAGGTTTCGAGCCGTTTGGTCTCGCTTCTGCAGGGAAAAGCTTTCAAAACACACTTTGCACTCTAGCAAGTTTGAGCGGATCTCTGTCAGGACGTCTTCTGCTCTTGCATGTGCTGGGACAGGTGTCTCTGACATCTTGTGCTTTATATAAAAGCTGGCCTAATGACTGGGAAAAGGGTTGAGGGGATGAGAGAGAGCTTTACGACAGCAGCCTGCAACGGATAAACATGATCATGTGACACTGTAAACATGAGCCGAGAGGCTATACTGCCCTCATGTGGTGAGATGGCAAAATCACTTTATATCTGAACAGCTGAGAAACTGCAACATTTTTTACTATTACTAATTGAATTTTATAAAGTCACATACACATACAAATCTAAATGTGACCTAGGACCACAAAACCAGTCATAAGGGTCAGTTTTTTAAAATTGAGATTTATGCACATCTTGATGTATGGTTTGTTAAGATAGGACAATATTTGTCCGAGATACAACTTTTTGAAAATCTGTAATTTGAGGGTGCAACATACTGAAAAAAAATCACCTTTAAAGTTGTCCAAATAAAGTTTTTTAGCAGTGATAACTTAAGATATATTTACGGTTGGAAATTTACAAAATATCTTCACGGAACATGATTTTTGGCATTAAAGAGATTTTTGGCTATTGCTACAAATATACCTGTGCTACTTAAGACTAGTTTTGTGGTCCAGGGTCACAGATATATATATTTAATTTACCGTTTAATTCATATAATCTACAGTATAATGTAGATAATTTAATGTCACGATTACAGCTATGACACCACAAACATACACATTTTTATTTTTAATAGGAGTTTAAAGTAAAAGTACTTGGCTGATTATCATGAATACATTTCCGGATTTGGTTTCACCTTCAGATGAAGAGAAAAAAACAGGAGACATTATATTTTTACAATTTTGTTTGTATATGTACACTATAATGTGACATAATTTACTATAAATCACTATAATAATATAATTGTGTAAACCTAATTCAAATATATTATATGATTATTACTATTATTTTATAAACATTACAAAAGTGGTAATTTTGCCATAAATAAAATAGTCTATATATTGCACTACAATCACAAAAAGTAATTAAAATCTATTTAATTATTATTAGTAATAATAATAAACATTACAAAAGTGGGATTTTTGTTGGCATAAATCAAATAGTCTATAAATTTACTATAAATCCTAAAATTTTATAAAAGTAACCAAAATATATTTTATTATCATTAGTAATAATAAATAAATAAATAAATAAACAAATAATTTAAAAAATTGATTTTTTGGCATTATTAAAATAGTCATATTACTATAATCATAAAATTGTTCAAAAGTAACTAAAATGTATTTATTTATCATTAGTAATAATAATAATTATAATTAATAAACATTACAAAAGTGGGATTTTTCGGCATTAATAAAATAGTCAATAAATATACTATAATCATAAAATTGTGTAAAAGTAATTAAAATCTATTTTATTATCATTAGTAAAAATAATAATAATAATTATTATTATAAAAATAATAATAAATAAACATCAGAAAAGTGGGATTTTTGGCATTCATAAAATAATCTAATATTTTATAATAGCATTATATAATTATATATAATTATATAATAGCAATTAAATTTTAATAATAGGAATTACATTTATTTATTACAATTATTATTATTATAGAATTTAGTAGATAAATGTCCTTAATTGTCCTGAAAATTGCACAACAAAGCATGGTCCTAAAATATGCTTGATGAAATCTGATCTGGATGATGCTGACAGGTTTTGTGAGGTTCAGAGACAGAGCTGGAGCCGAGAGCTCTATACGAGTCTATTTTTGTCCGTTGCGTGATCCGTCTGACATCTGACGCCATTGGTTAGTAGAGCTGGTCAGATGAGCTCAGCGTCCACCAATGCAGATCACAGCTGAGGAGCGGCCCGACTGCTGTCCTGCACCAAAAACACTCATACAATGTGAAACATGTCAGTTATTCGCACAATATCCCCCAGCACTTCAAAAACCTTATGTCATAATTCACACACAAGTGACTTTAACACAAATATGATTAGTGGCAACTACTTCTGTAAAATAAATCAATAACAATTAAGCTGGCTTGAGAAAGTAGCAAGTAACTTGCTAATCATGCTAACAACATATTAATCACGCTCTCAACATGCTAGTAACATGCTGATCAAGTTAGTAACATGACAACAATGTTAAAGCAAGTTGTTAACATGCTAACAACGATGCTAGAAAATGCTGACATGCTAATGTTAAAAACAGATTAACAACATGCAAGTAACTTGCTAATCATGCTAACAACACATTAATCATGCTCTTAACATGCTAGTAACTTGCTACTCATGTTAGAATCATGCTAACAACATGCTAGTAACATGCCAATCATGCTAGCAACATGCTAGTAACTTGATAATCTTGCTAGAAACATGCTAACGACATGCTGATCATGTTAGTAACATGACAACAACATGCAAATCATGTTAAAAGCATGTTAGGAACATGCCAATACTTTGTGAATCATGGTAATAACTTGCTAATAACATGTTAATCATGTTAGAAACAGATTAGCAACATGCTATTAACTTGCTAATCATGCTAGAAAAAATGCTAACATGCTAATGTTAAAAACAGACCAACAACATGCAAGTAACTTGCTAATCATGCTCTTAACATGCTAGTAGCTTGCTAATCATGCTAACAATATGCTAGTAACATGCTAATCATGCTAGAAACATGCTAGTAACTTGTTAATCATGCTAACATATTAATAACGCTCTTAACATGCTAGTAACTTGCAAATCATGCTAACAACATGCTAGTAACATGGTAATCGTGCTAGAATCATGCTAGCAACATGCTAGTAACTTGATAATTATGCTAGAAACATGTTAATGACATGCTAATCATGCTAAAATCATGCCAGCAACATGCTAATAACTTAATCATGCTAATAACATGCTAACGACATGCTGATCATGTTAGTAACATGTCAACGACATGCTAATCATGTTAAAATCATGTTAGCAATATGCTAATAACTTGCTAATCATGGTAATAAAATGCTAATGACATGTTAATCATGTTAGAAATGGATTAGCAACATGCAAGTAACTTGCTAATCATGCTAGAAAAATGCTAACATGCTAATGTTAAAAACAGACTAACAACATGCTAGTAACTTGCTAATCATGCTAACAACATATTAATCACGTTCTTAACATGCTAGTAACTTGTCAGAATCATGCTAACAACATGCTAGTAACTTGATAATCATGCTAGAAACATGTTAATGATGTGCTAATCATGCTACAATCATGCCAGCAACATGCTAATAACTTAATCATGCTAATAACATGGTAACAACATGCTGATCATGTTAGTAACATGACAACATGCTAATCATGTTAAAATCATGTTAGCAATATGCTAATAACATGCTAATGACATGTTAATCATGTTAGAAACAGATTAGCAACATGCAAGTAACTTGCTAATCATGCTACAATCATGCTAATAGCTTGTTAATCATGCTAAATTACACACTAACAACATGCTAATCGTGCTAGAAACATGTTAGCAACATGCTATTAACATGAACATCTATCTCCGACAGATTGTACTGCCTTCGAAACATTCAAACTCTAACCTATTAAAACTACTTTAAACTTCAAACTACTCCAGACTGATAATCATTAAACTTAAAACTTTTTAAAACTTCTTAAACTTTTCAAACTTTCTAAAACTTTCTGGTCCAGCTTTCTCAAGCCACCGTAAAGTTTGTCTTGAAGTTTATCTAGTCTATATTTATTTTAATAACTTTAGCATTAGTAGAATAATAACTTAGATTCTTATTAGTATTATAACATTATAAAAAATATATTAAAAATATAATGAATCGTATAATAACAATAACAATAATAATAATAAAAAAGATACAGGAAATAAAGATAATAAAAACACAGGAAAATACCAATCACAAGAAACAGATTAGATTTAATTGTAAAATTCAGTTACATCCCAAGAAGTTGCATGTAAATTGAGCAAACAAACAAACAAACAAACAAACAAACAAACATCATATATTGAAAAGCTGCAAAGTTGAGTCACATTGTGCCATTATTCACTGAAAACTAGTCGTTTAATAACACTGAAAGACACTGAATCATTTACAATTCATGTGAGATGAAAAATCAGGACAAAAAGGCATTGAAATGTTTCACAGTGGCTAAACGGACACACAACACAAGAGTTTGGCAAATGGATATGAAGCTTCACGTGACGCTCGAACCGTCCGCAGATCGTCACGATAATACGGAAACGAAGAAAACTCAACAGTATTCATTCACAGGACACGTCTGATTACTAGTAATAGAACGATATAGATCAGCCGCGTTAGTACGAGTGACAAACCACTGACAAGGATGAGCAGGATTCCGGTTTGAAGAGAGTGCAAAACATTTCAGTCTGTGAATATTGCAATCAAACGATATCACGTTTACATCAGCCACTCCGCTCTCTAGTTATCATATTATCAGGAAAAACACTAAAGTACACAACAATCACACTCACACAGAGTAATAAAGGTAACAGGTGATAGTTATTGAATGCATGCAGGCACACTATATCTGTGTGTAACGGACACGGCAGTCAGTGAAGGCTTGAATACTGCGCTCAGGGTGTGTGTGCTGATCAGGACCAAACACATGATTCTCACAGACATGCAGAACTAAACACTACGGAAGCTTATTTCCACCGAGACGTAAAACTGAGGAAAAAAAAAAATGGAGTTTTTAATCTTAATATTCTGATGTTTTTCTATGTATTCTGAGTTTATTTCTCATAAATTATCATTTTGTGACAATTAAACGTTGTTTATGGTTTCTTTTTTTCATGCACTGTATATAAATTGTGTTTCTTATGGGAGTATTTTCTTATTTGAACTGATGCAAATGCAATAATAAAAAAAAAAAAAATCAGAAATGTGACAAAAATCTGAATTGTGAGAAAAAAAGTTTAAAGAACAAATAATCATGTCAGATTTAAAAAAAAAAAAAAAAAAAAAAAACACTAAACTGTGACAAAAATAGTGTGAGACAATTTAGAATTGAGAAAAAGGTACACCTGGATTGCGACCAAAAAAAAAAAACAAAAAAAAACAAATGGGAAATAAAAAATCTGAATTGTGAGAAAAAAAAAGGAGAAAAAAAAAACTGTATCATGAGAAAAAAAAGAACAAAATGTGAAAAAAAAAAAAAAATTCTAAATTGTGAGAAAGATTCAAGATATTTACTCACATACGCATATATCAAATATCTTCTTTATTTTACAAGCTTGTTTTCACCAAGGAATACAAGGTGAAAAAAGTAACTGTGTTTTTTTTTCCTTACATTTTGGAGTTTTTTCCTTGCAAATCAAAATTTTTTTCTCTCACGTTTATCTCTCACAATTCTTAAAAAAAGGTAGAACTGTAATATAGAAAAATCAAAAAGCCACAATTATTTTTTTCCTCACAATTCAGATTTTTTAAATCTCACATTTATGATTTTTTTTGTTGCTGTTTATAACCTGCAATTCTTAAAAAAAAAAAGAAGGGAAAATTATGAGGTTAAAAAGTTGCAATTACTTCTATTTTTATTCTGTGACTGAAATAAGCTTTTACCAAAAAAATAAATAATAATAATAATAATAATAATAATAATAATAATAATAATAATAATAATAATAACAACAACAACAATAATAATCTGACATTTTTCTCCTCCCAATTCAGATTTTTTTAAATCTCAAATTTATGACTCTTTTCTTGCTGCTTATATCTTGCAATTCTAAAAAAAAATAAATAAATAAAAAAATTTGTGGCATAAATGTGAGATTACAAAATTTCCTTGGCCGAAATAAAAAAAATGTAAAATAAAAACCTCACATTTTCTCCTCACAATTCTTTTTTTAAAATCTCACATTTATGACTTTCTTTCTGTTTGTATCTTGCAATTCTTAAAAATAAAAAATAATAAAAAACATAACTGTGAGATTAAAAAGTTGCAACTACTACTACTTTTTTTACGTGGCTGAAATAAGCCTTCATAAAAAAAAATTTAGACATTCGCTTTCCTCACAATTACGATTTTTTTAAATCTCACATTTATGACTTTTTAACTTGCTGTTTAGGTCTTAAAATTCTTTTTAAAAAAAAAAAAAAAGGCAGAATTGTGAGATTAAAAAGTCACAATTACTTCGATTTTTATTCCGTAACTGAAAGAACTTTTTACCAAAAAATAAAATAAAAATAATAATAAAAGAAACAATAAAAACCTGACATTTTTTTCCTCACAACTCAGATTTTTTTAATCTCACATTTATGACTTTTTTCTTTCTGTTTGTATCTTGCAATTTAAAAAAAAAAAAATAATAATAATAAAAAGAGAATTGAGACTAAAAAGTCGCAATTACTTCTATTTTTATTCCGTAGCTGAAATAAGCTTTTACCAAAAAATAAAATAATAAAAATTATTTAAAAAAAAATAAATAATAATAATAATAATAATAAAAATCTGACAGTTTTCCTCACAACTCAGATTTTTTTTAAATCTCACATTTATGACTTTTTTCTTTCTTTCAATTTTAAAAATTTTTTTTTAAAAAAATAGCTGCAACTACAACTTTTTTTCTTACAATTAGGATTTTTTTTTAATCTCACATTTATGACTTTTTTCTTAAAAATTTTACAAAATAATAATAATAATATAAAAAATAAAAAGGCGGAATTGTGAGATGAAAAGGTCGAAATTACCTTTTTTTTCCTCCGTGGTGCAATTAAGCTTCCATAAACGCGCTTCTCTCTAGTGAGCACATTGAAAACGGCAGCAGCTGTCGAACGTCACTGGAGAAGCAGAAACGCACTAAAACAAAACACCACACGATAAAACACCCTGCGTTTCAAGTACGACATCATCAAACTGTGAAAGTGCTAAAAACCATGTGCTTTCGGTGAGATCCAGGCTGATGAACCTGCATTCATTTCTAACATGACTCCCTTAAAGCAGCTTAACTTGGTAACATTCAACTCTAGAACAAATCCAATCAGTCTGGGGAAAATACTGGCCAAAACACAACAACAGAGCGCCTTAACTACATCAAGTCAACACGAAACGCTATTCGCAAACCATTCGACCTTTTTTTATCTGACGTACATTAGCGTTTACATGTTTGGGGTTAGTAAGATTGTTGTCGTTTTTAAAGAAATTAATACTTTTATTCATCAAGGATGCATTAAATTGATCAGAAGTGACAGTAAAGACATTTAAAATGTTACAAATAATGTTACAAAATGTTTCCATTTCAAACAAACGCAGTTCTTTTGAACTTTGTAGTCATCAAAGAATCATGAAAAATAAAATGTATCAAATGTACACAGCAAATTTGCATATTTCTGACAGATCATGTGACACTGAAGAGTAATGATGCTGAAAATTCAGCTTTGATCACAGAAATAAATTACATTTTAACAGATATTCACTTAGAAAACAGCCGTTTTAAATTCTAATAATATTTCAGAATTTTTTACTCTATTTTTGATCAACTAAATTCAGCCTTGATGAGCAGAAGAGACGTCTTTCAGAAAATCTTAACAACCCCAACTTTATATTTACATTTTTATGATTGAATATCACAAAAAGAAAATATTTAAAAACATGCACCAGCAAAATGCACAATCAGAACGTGTTTTAAAAAGGTAAAAAGGGTCAATTCCGATTTCATGTTGACTTTATAATACGTGATCATTTGTAGACACATTATGATATGAATAATATAATCTGAAATCGTCTGCATACAGTAAAATCCAGCACTGTTACGAGTCACGCATGCGACTGAAAACACCATGACGCACAGCACTGCTTGGGATCTAACCTGGTTAACCGGTCTCTGTAGTTGAACGGGTAAAGTGAGCTCGCTAGCTAAACATCGGACGCACAGTATTGCCTTTTCAAAGGGTGTCGCAGCGCTGCAAACCTCTGAAATGTTCGGACCAAACCTGAGCCAATCTCATCCTTCATCATCACAGTCATCTGACGTTCTCTCCGTTAACAGGAGCGACACATGTGCAAAAGTTCCCGCCTAAAAGCCTTTCGGAAAAAGCATTATTTCTCCACGCCGTTGACGCTTCGGTTATTTCCCGAGTCCCTCCGTTTCCTGGTGGAAGAGGACGTCGTGCTGTCCATCTCAAAGTCCCCTACAGCACAAATGCATTACGACGTGAGAGAAAACATGAGTTCATGCACAGAATGCACAATGTATAATGCATGCATGTTTACAAATATCTACAGTATAGGCCAAATTTTTACCTCGACTACATATCTTCACAATTGCATAAAGATATTTTACAGTTTTGCACAGCATACAAACTTACTATAAGCACTGACTACCAGGGTTATTATCATTAACTAAAACTAAAAGCAAACAAACATTTTCATTACTTAAAATATACTGAAATACAAAAATAAAACAGAAATAAACGGACATAAAACTGAAAAAAAAAACTAATATGAACTAAAATTAAAATAAAAACTTATTTCAAAATATAAAAAAGCTATCTAATAAAAATGAAAGAAAAACTAAAACGTTACTAAAACTTTAAAATCAGACAGAAAAATTAAAAATACAAAAAATAAAAAATAAAAATATTTTTAAAAGATATCTAATAAAAATGAAAAAATTACTTAAAACTAACTAAAATTAAAATAATGCAAAATACAAAAATAAAAACTAATTCTAACTATTAAAAAAAAAAGATATCTAACAAAAATGAAAGAAAAATTAAAAAACAATTACTAAAACTTTAAAATTCAACTGAAAAATTGTAAATACAAGAATAAAAACTAATAAAAGATACCTAATGAAAATTACAGATCTTTACTAAAATTAACTAAAATTAAAATGACAAATGGAAAAATACAAAAATAAAAACTAATTCAAAATATTTTAAAGAGGTATCTAATAAAAATTATAGAAAAACACGTAACCAAAACTTTAAAATTAAACAGAAAAATTTAAAATACAAAAAATAAATACTAATTAAAAATGTTTAAAAAGATATCTAATAAAATGAAAAATTACTAAAACTTAACTAAAATTAGAATGATAATGGAAAATACAAAAATAAAAACTAATTCTAAATATTAAAAAAAGATATCTAACAAAAAAAAAAAAAAAAAAACTAAAACTTTAAAATTAAACTGATTAAACTAAAAACTAAAAGTTACCTAATGCAAAATTGCAAATCTTTACTAAAATTAAAATGATAAAGGAAAAAAAAAATATATATATAAAACAATCAAATTGAAATTAAAAAAAAAAAAAAAAAAAAAAGGAAAAACTAAATGAAATGATTAAAAAGCAATATCTAATGAAAGCAAAACAACCCAACACAATAATGAAAAGTTTCAAATTAAATGGAGAAATACAAAAATAAAAACTAATTTAAAATATTTTAAACATTTTAAACAAAACATAAAATAAATACTAATAAATTTGCCAAAATGCACAAGAAAAATATGCTTGACTTGTCCTTTCATTTCCAATTTTCATATATTAAAATTAAATAAAATTGCATGCAAAATACAGTACATACAGTGCAACATGCAACACTCCAGTATTAAAAACATCAGTCCGACTGCTTGTCAGCCATGTGTCTTCTGCTAGTTCACCACAAGAGGTCAGAACACTACATCTTAGATTTTGTGTTTTGGTAATCCATCGTTACCATAACAAGTCATTAATAATCAACACACTGTTGTGAAGAGTGTGAATGATGTTTCTTTACCTCTGCATTCAGACACGCCATCGCCCAGCTCCGTGTAAATACTGTCCTCACACTCCGAGAAGCTCTAAAGAGTCAAAATACCACATGATTTAGAGCTCAAGACCCTTAAGATTGACTTAAATACTGTGTGGATACGGTAAACATGGTAAACATCAATTTTATATTTATATTTAAAGTGTCTGAGGTCACAATTGATAATTGCAGAACAGAAGGAAGCAGTAAAGAAACAAGATCCAATATGAGACGCTCTTTGCAAAACAGTTAAAGTGCCTGCTGAGTTCACAAAACACAAAAAAGCAAGCTAAAAGTCATCCAGTAGTTTTGTGAAGTCACACAAGTGTTGCGTGAGGAAAAAAACTAGGGCTGTTGATTTAATGCGTTAATTTGGTGCAATTTTT
>JAHKKF010519071.1:5573-21500 GCA_019740295.1 Labeo calbasu | reverse complement strand
TCATTTTTTTCGGAAAAATAAAAATTTATATACTTTTTAAGTGCAAAAGCTTGTGTCGCACAGGCTCTGGGATGTGCTTCCATGATGCTACGAATTAGTAATGGGTCGTTCTTGAACAATTCTATCATTTTGAACAAATCTTCAGTGTGACTCGGGAAGAGCGAGTCGTCTCGGGAAGTGATTAGTTCAGTCGTGAATGCGCAATATCCTATTAGGTTTTGTACTGGAATTAGTCCACCTTTTGCGAATTTTTGGGTTTTTCGAATCGTTCGTTCATCTTATGGGGCTGTCACTTGATGAATGAACCACTTGAACCCGAAAACTTGTCAGATAACAGGTGAGGTGAGCTAATCATAGACTAAAGACCCAGGTAAACAATGAATTAATCTTTTCTGTTTCTTATAGCATTCTAGTTTTGTCTTGTTTGTAGTGTGATCAACGTTTGTATAAGCAGTAGATGTGTTAGGGAAGCATTTTGCTGAACGAGACTCAAAGGTCAGAGTCGGTAAAATGATCCGAACTTCCCATCACTACTACGAATCACGTGTAAGTTCATCGTCTGTGCACTGAGTATGGCGAAAAACTCTTATCTTATTTTCTCCTACAACTTCAGAATCGTCCGACATCGTTGTAGCTTTTTGTTTGTAAACAGCGTTTGACCTACTTGCACTTTCTTAGCCTTTGAACGTTTGCTTTGTAAACGCTGAATCTGTAGTTCCGCGTGACCTTTCGTCGTGAATCAATGGTACGTAGTGTCGTGAACGCGCATCCCAGAGCCTGTGCTACACAAGCTTTTGTATAAAAGTATAAAAAAATTGTATTTTCCGAAAAAATGCCCGATAAGACCCTTCTTCCTCGGCTGGGATCGTGTAAAGCCCTTTGAAGCCGCATTTAAACTGCATTTTGGAAGTTCAAAATCTGGGAACCAATAAAGTCCATTATGTGGAGAAAAATGCTGAAATGTTTTCTTCAAAAACCATAATTTCTTTACGACTGAAGACAGAAAGACATGAACATCTTGGATGACAAGGGGGTGAGTAAATTATTTGTGAATTGTTGTTCTGGAAGTGGACTTCTCCTTTAAGGATTAGTCCACTTCCAGAACAAAAATTTACAGATAATGTACTCACCCCCTTGTCATCCAAGATGTTTGTGTCTTTCTTTCTACATAATAAGAAATTATGTTTCTTGAGGAAAAAAAATCAGGAATTATCTCCATATAGTGGACTTCTATGGTGCCCCAAGTTTGAACTTCCAAAATGCATTTAAATGCAGCTTCAAAGGGCTCTAAATGATCCCAGCCGAGGAAGAAGGGTCTTATCTAGTGAAACGATCAGTCATTTTTTAAACAAATTGACAGTTTTATACTTTTTAACCTCAAACACTCGTCTTGCCTAGGTCTGTGTGAACTCTGGTTGTTGTTTGTGAACTTCTCCCTTAAATGTTAGTTTTTACTCTCTTTAGACTGGATTCAGACACCAAGCAGTGCACATTTAACACTAAGGATTTTGCTGTGCATGTACAAAGATCAACATAGATGTGCCAAATGGCGGTAGCACTTTATTTTACAGTCTTGTTCCACATGTGCATACTATGCACTTGTTTTAGTAATTACATTAACCCTGAACCTACCCCTAAACCTAACCCTAACTGATGTAGTTTTTTTTTTGTTTGTTTGTTAGGTAAGTACTCTGTAAGTACAAGTTAGTAAAACAAAGTGCAATCCAAATGTCTGTGAAAAGCTGGCAGTGTGAATAAAGTCAATCAATCTTCAGTCATTAAGATCAACAATGTTAATAAAGTTTTACAATTTTGTAACACTAAACATGAATTAAAAAAGAGTGAGGGAGCGAAAAAAGAGAGGAAACTCAATGCTTATCTTCCTCTACTTCTTCATGTCTGAGGTCTATTAATGCCTCCCTAAGGAGGAATTAATAGTTTCCTTTTCTCAAAGAAGAAAAAATGCTTAGAGTACGCTCTCTTTACTCATACTCAACTAAGGCTGATACTGCCACCTGCAGGCCTCTCTTTGGCTGTCTGTTGCCACTTACACAAAGTCCCAACTTGACTTTTATCCCAATCCCACAGAGTTAAGAGTGGTTCACAATGACAGCGATTCACAGCAACCAAACATCATTCATTTCCATTGAGAGCTAGCGATTTCCGGCACCATAAGCAAGAGCAACCATTGATGATGTGACAAAGGCTGTTTACACTGGCGGCATTTACACAGAAACAAAAAAACATTTTATTTCTACTCATGTCTGACCCAGATCATATATTGTATGTGTAAACAGACAAAAGTGCATGAGCTCTGACTTTCTCACATCCATTCTAAACCTCTTCAAAATGTGTTTTTCATTCCGATTTGTGATAAATGGTTTGGTGATTCAGTGCGTAGTACTGTTGCCTCACAGCAAGAATGTCCCCAGTTTGTGTCCTGGCCGAGCCAGGAGCTTTCTGCATGGAGTTTGCATGTTCACCCGTTGGTTTGGATTCCAATACAGCGCAGGGGAAGTGAACACAATAATTACCCATAGGTTTGAATGTGTATGTGTGAGCCCTAGTATGTGATGGAGACTGGACATATATACGATACATGGACATTTTAACTATGTCTAAACGTGTATTCAATTCCGCTAGGCAGTCACTGATGTGCGTGCCCAGATTTTCACTTGCCAACAGTTTTCCTAAGATCCCAGACAATCGCATAGTGTGAAATGACATTGGCGACGACCTACAGCCAATGAGAGAGACAAAATTTATAGTTCTGTTCTCATTTACTCACTTTTATGTTGTTCCAAACCTATAAATTTTTGGTCATCTTCAGAACATAAGTGAAGATTCTTGAATATTCTTGCACCGTTTTTTGTCCATCTGTTGAAAGTCACTGAAAGTCAAGCTTCAAGTGGTCTACATGATGACATGGTAAAACTAATACTACGAACCAGGTGGTTTATTCCAGGTCCTCTGATGCGAAATGGTCAGTGTTTGTATTCACATACAAACACTTTTCAGTGGAAACATGGTGCATGCATTCACACCATTTCATGGTTGAATGATGTGCACAGTGAAAATGTGCATCAGGCTCTCTTGTAAATCAATTATAAACACAATTGCTAGTTTTACTTATGTTTCCCTCATTTAAAACTGATTATGACTTACCTACTGATTAACTGCCAAAATAAATAATTGAACTAATTCCTGTGGTGTAGATGGACAGACACTAGATGGCACAAAAGCAGTACAATTAGCATTAGTCTTTCATGCAGCCGCCATTGCAGAGTTCTTATGTTGGTCACATGGCTTGCAGGACCTTGACAAAAGCACACACACAAATACGTACACACACACACACATAGCCTCCTGCTTTCTGTTTCTCAGAAGTTTTGATAGGTGTGCAATATCCTGTGTGTTGAGGTTTTACGCAGAAGTAACCTCATACGTTACACACATACATTCTTTTTTGCAGTTCTCACACATTAAACGTCTAAACACCTTATGAACTTGCTCAGCTGATGCAGTTGCGAGAACAAGTCTAAATGCGTTCGGTCCACTTATGCTTTATTTTTAGTAACCAACATGTGAAATAACTCATTATTTTGCAACACAGCTGTCTCATATGTGTGGTTTGAAGAGTGTGGTTTATACAGATAGCATGCAAAACTGCGTAAATTCACAGCAAGAAACATGCCAGAAATATCTAGCGCTCAAATACATACAATTGATTTTAAAAAAGAATATTTTAACCCCCTGCCCAAAAAATATAATAATAATAATAATAATAATAATTATAAATTCAACAGTTGTCAACTTCATGTCATTCCTGCTGCAGAAACTTTTTTTATTAGGTTATCCAAAAAATAAAATAAAAAATGCTCACTGTGTGTCAACTGGATTAAACTAGATGAGTGTATGAGCCTTATTGAGTGTACTTCACTAGGTTATTTTTTGCAAATGGTGTTTGGGGAGGAGTTGTCATTTTTAGTGGTATTCTTGGTATTGCTCAGCGGTCAACATACAAGTTTCATTTTTTTAAAGTGATAGTGATTAATGTGATATTGTAGGAGGTACTACAAGTATAAATAAAAAAAAATCTCTATTTTAGGCACTCAACTGTTCAGAGTAGGGCTGCCAATCAGATTTTTCTCTACATAAGTAGAAAAATTATGTTATTATATTATTATTATATTTTTATAAAAAATAAAAAATCATGATATATGACAGTTTTCAAGTAGCAGTTTATGGAGTCATCAAATAAAAGAATAAAAAAAGGTAAATTTGCGTTTATATTTCAAAATTCTGACTTTATTCTTGCAATTCCAAGATTAAATCTCACAGTTGTGATGAGAAAAAGCAGATTGCATTCTCTCTTATCCACTCGGCTCTGCCTTTTTTGCCCTGAGAATTTATTCACTATTGTTGAGTAAAAATTAAGTCTGAACTATGAGATAGAACTTGCATTTGCTAGGAAAAGTCAGAACTTTGGGATAAAATAAATAAATGTTATGTAAAATGTTAATAGTAATAGGTTTAAATATTATGTCATGCTGTAACTGTAGGGCTAATACAATATGTCCCCTATGAACAGCATATGTGAATATTATGTAGACCTATTGTTATCAAATTTATGCTTTAAAAGTAGAGTAATCATAGCAGTTTTCATCCATAGTCTGTCAGTTTAAACGTCTGTGTTTAACTATAAAATGGCGTCATTGACAACAGTATTGTATAAAATTATTTGTATTCCGATTCTGGCATCAGAACGCACATTTTTTTTCTCTTATTTCATTGATTTGACCCGTTTCCCTCCACTTAACACCAGTCTTTTTTGGTACCACTATGCGCGCGTAGGTGCAAGTGACTTAACCGTGACGTCTATATATGCTAATTGGTCTATATTTATACAGAAATAGTAGTATAATAGATAAGAGACTTTTATTGGCATGTTTAGACAAGCCCTCCATAGAGCCAACAAAACAAGCCCCTAAAAGATCATGTTTTACAGACACTTTGTATTAAATGGCATTTGATGATTTGTTAATTGCATTTAACATATGTGATCCTGGAGCACAAAACCAGTCGTAAGTAGCACGGGTATATTCGTAGGAATAGCCAACAATACATTGTATGGGTCAAAATTATTGATTTTTCTTTTATGCCAAAAATCATTAGGATATTAAGTAAAGATCATGTTCCATGAAAATATTTAGTACATTTCCCACCGTAAATATATCAAAACTTAATTTTTGATTAGTAATATGCATTGCTAAGAACTTCTTTTGGACAACTTTAAAGATGATTTTCTCAGTATTTAGATTTTTTTTTTCCAGATTTTCAAATTGTTGTATCTCGGCCAAATATTGTCGTATCCTAACAAACTGTACATCAGTGGAAAGCTTGTTAGTCAGCGTTCAGATGACGTATAAATAAATCTTAATTAAAAAAAAAATTACCCTTATGACTGGTTTTGTGGTCCGGGGTCACATATTACACTTTAAAATAAAATAAAATTAAATTAAATTAAAAATAATTAAAATTTAAAAAATAAAAAAATCAATTGCATTGGGTTTAAAATTGACCCTTATGACTGGTTTTGTGGTCCAGGGTCACATATTATACTTTAAATATGTGGAAAAAAATAAATAAATAAATAAAATAAATAAATAAATTAAATTAAAAATCATTAAAAAAAATTGCACTGGCTTTGTAAAAGCTGTTTTTATGCATAAGTTGCCCTGAGTTTTTGTTGAATTTACACAGTCTTGACCAGTAGCCACTAACACCCTGTGAATCAGAAACAGTGAATCATTTTGCGAAGCAAATGGTAAACCATACCCTGTTACAATGACGTGTTAATTCTCCTCACCTTTCACCAGTCAGACATTTCTTTATGCATTTTATTTAGCTACAGTGATGTAGTCTTTGTGCATCTAAGGATTTTCCGGGAAAGTCATTTGTTTTACTCCTTCTACGAGTCTCGCTTGAGGGCTGTCTGTGCGAGGGCGCCCTCTGACTTTGAGAATGAATGAAACAAATTACATGTGAGAGTTTAGTGCAGTGTACTTTTCATTTTGAAATATCACAATTATCGCTAATACCCTATATCACAACCCTCTAATTAACATGGTAATGATCTTTAATTTTTTTTTTTAAAATATCACGATTATCGTCACTACCAGTATATTGCAAAAACCCTAGTCAAAATATCAAGGACCGACTTTAATGAGGTAACAGATTATGTGTAGAACCTCAGTCAGTCATGACAACTTTTAAAAATAGTTTAGTGTGATAATAGATTTGACAGTGATAATATATTTGGTTTTGGTGGAATAGATCTGCTACGCTGATGCTGCCACTGCTGTAGAGCAAATACAGAGACTTGATACTGCCAGTTTATCCACAGACAAGCAGGTGTGAGCATATGTGACCCTGGACCACAAAAAAAAGTCTTAAGTAGCACGGGTATATTTGTAGCAAAAGCCAGGAATACACTGTATGGGTCAAAATGATCAATTTTTCTTTTATGCAAAAAAAATCATTAGGATATTAAGGAAAGATCATGTTCCATGAAGATATTTTGTACATTTTCTACCGTAAATATATAAAAACTTAATTTTTGATTAGTAATATGCATTGCTAAGAACTTCATTTGGACAACTTTAAACGCAATTTTCTCCAGATTTTCAAATAGTTGTATCTTGACCAAATATTGTCCTATCCTAACAAAGCTTATTTTTCAGCTTTCAAATTATTTTATTTTTCAAAAAAATGACCCTTATGACTGGTTTTGTGGTCCAGGGTCACATATAAGACAAACTTTTGCTGCACAAATAGCTTATATCCATAGCAGATCTATACAGGTGGAGCTGGGGGAGGTGGAAGGTTTCTGAAAGCGTGTTGCATGACTTACTTATAACAAATACAAAACCAAATTGTACCATCTTGAGTTTAATGACTGAACTACAGTACAGTATCCTACAGAGCAGTGTTTATGTTCTGTCTCTGATCTAGAATCTCTCTTTTTGGATTACAAAGAAAGAGTACAAAATATTTCTGTATTATTCTTCACTTAATCTGGAAGATTCTGTGTGACAGGCATGTAAAGCAACCTACCACAACCACAGTTCTCTTTAGGGGAACATGTAAACCTAAAACCTACCACAATAATACACCAGTGTGTGCAGTGACTAGTAAATGGTTCAAACAGTGGTGCATTAGTCACAATAAACCAAAACCGAAAGCAACTGTCAGTGCTTTGTCACTATGGGATGATCTATTTGCTTGCCATCTGAGGCTGCAATCACCTAAAGATGCTTAAGAGTTCATACCAATCTAGTCGATCACATTTACACAGCTCCGCTGGCTAAACATAATTCAACTTGATTTTGTTTCACTCTTTTCAAGACAAACCTCTACCTTTCTCACAAATTCTCACCAAGTCTCTGATGCTAAAAGAACAGAGTGGTAGGAAACAAGGGGTAAAGAAAATGGGAGTGTGTGAGAGCGAGGGTCCGGGAGCAGACTGTGGGAGTGTGTATACTGCCAGCGTGATTTTGGCTCTTTTTCCTGGTCAGCTGATGTGGAGGGCGGGTGCTGATTGGTGCGCCCAGCTGTGCACAGCTGCAGCTGATCTGTGTGAGACAATGTTGTCAGTGTTTCCTGCTCTCCACTTCTCCAGAAGAGAGAGAGAGAGAGAGAGAGAGAGAGAGAGAGAGTGTATGTGGTTTTGGAAGACACTCACAGGATGTTAGTGGATCTGCAGCGGCAGACCTGGCCAGACAGACAGATACACCGGGGGACAGAATGGCAGGAGAAGACGATGAGCGGGCACACACTTACTGGACTTAATCAACATGATCTTGAGGCTTTAGTGTAATTCTGACCTTAGGCCTTTTTTTTTTCCATTTTCGATGACCCCAGATTAGGCTTAGCTGTGAACCAGTTTCTAAAAAGATAGTGTGCACTCTTCTTCAGAGGATTCAGCTTCAGGTCGGAATCCCCTGAAGCTCTAAGCTGGTTTGGGATCTTCAGGCATGGGCTGTACCACCAGTCTGCTACTAGCGCTGCGCTCCATAATGAGAAGAAACCGTTCACGCATCATTTCTCACCAGCAGGAGCAACAACTTGCCTTGGAAATCCCAGCACCGGAAGAGGGGATGGTCACCAGTGAACCCCAAGCCGTTGTCACCATGGTAACCAGAGCTTCTTTCCTCCCACATTTACTGGAATCTTCTAGAATTCTAAAACATTTAAAAACTGCAGATTTTGGAATCGGAATGGAATTCTCATGCTTACTTATTCACACTGAATATTTTACTGTAACGCTACTTCTGACATAGAACACTCATTTATGTAATGTAGTTATACATTTAGTTCTGTGCTTAGAATCATTTTGTTCAGTGGTTTAGTTTTTTGGATTGATTGGTCAAATATGACATACATAAAGTACACTCATGGAAAGTGATGTATATAGCAGGTCTCAGCTGCCTGACTTGTAACTACATCATCGCCCAGCTCTGTATATAAGGTTGGACATCCTAATTTTAAGACGCTGAGCCCTGTTCTTTGTATGTGGACAAGGGAGTTAAATAGATGTGTCATCATGAGCTCAAATCTGCTTAGGATCAAGTTTATTGAACATAAACAGGATGAAGAGTGATACAGGACATCTGCTCCAGTCACTGTTGCATTCCTACAAGAGCACCAATGAGATATGATTTAATTTGATTCAGCAAGGTTTTAAAAAAAGACTTGAATCTTGTGCATTCAAATCACCAAAATCATTTATCACAGTCTCATTATATGATTTTTAAACTTGTTGAAATGCTAAAATACAAAAGCAGGAGTAAAACAAGGTGAAAATGGAAACACTTTATACTAATTTAGTTCTCTACCGTCTTCTTTTTTGTCCACTTTGCTCTTACCAAGTCCTGAAAATCTGTGTAGCTTTCTCAGATCTCAGACATTATATGAGTTAATTCAATGAAACACATTTATCTGAGACGACTCTTTCCAGATATTCATGTTCATGTGCCAAATCTGATGATCCAAAGTGGAATTAGCATTATTATGTTAAGAGACTGGCGACTGATACGCCGTATTGTGTCTGATGTATTAAGTGCAGAATAAAGAACAGGGACCAGCTGTGATGGGTTTTTGATTGATTAAAGACGGGCTGTTTAACAGTGGAAACAAGAGCAGTTGGCTAGTTTTCTAACATAGAAAGAGAATATGTTAGTGCATTCCACATTATATGATTTATATATGGATCTAGTGAAGATCTAGTTGAGCGTGCGTGAGAGGTTTAGAAAGAGCCGGAGTGGGTTTTGATCCAGCGTGCGGACCTGTTTCTGACAGACAGAGAGCGGAAGAAGTAGTGCGGCAGGCACACCCATGGGAAATGAAACTCCTGGAAAAATGCTGGGATCTTTGGGAAAAGCCGAGCAACAGCTGTGCTTATGTTGTGTAGGGAACCAGAGACAGATCTGAGATCTGGGGTCACGAGAGAATAAGGCAAAGAAAGTGACTTATGCTGTGTTTCATTTACTGTGTTTAAGTTGATACGGCTCATTCTTAGTCTAATGGCTAGAAATACATGTCAACTGCTGCAGTGATTTTCCATGTAGGTCAACAGAAAGAGAAAAAAAAAAAAAAAACATGCCTGAAAACAGCTCTGCATCTGGAGTTACTTATGCCTTCATTCATTTAATTCGTTTTGCTTTTTTTCTTCTTTTACTCTTTTCTTTTAAGAGGACTTTTAGAAAAAGTGATGTACATTTCAGCCACAGAACTGCAAATGTGCATTCAAGTTTTTGTTTTCTTTCGAAAACTAACCTAATCAAATGTATGTCATCTTTTCATCATGCTAAATTCTTAAAGTGTTGAGTGTTGCTCTACAAAACCCCTCACGGGTGCTCAACAGTAATAATTGTCCACTGAAGGTTTTTACATCTTGGGACAATGCATATTGATGAAAACATGCCCAACAATGCAGGGAATGAGGAGAGGGTAGCATCCTCTGTTTCAGGTTTTTGTATTACATCAAGCAGTGGTGTGTGAATTCATGACAGCATCGATAGAGGACAACTACTTCAGCACTCATACATCCCTGTTGAAGAGCTGTGCTACCACTGAACGTCATTGTGGGAACTAGAAACCTCTCACTGTACTCTAGCAACACCATAACATTTTGGATGTTGTTAGAACCGAATGATTGACTTGGTCTCGTGAGACCAGAGTATGGATTCCCAGAAGTCTATATTTTGTAAATATGGGCCTTGGAAGAGGTTAGATGAGTTTATTTTGCATTGACTAAAGTAGATAGTTCCTGTGTGAACAACAGCTGCATTTCACTTCTGCTCATTGAATCTTACTGTGTGAGATGAAACAGTCACTCTTTTCGTAGATTTTGCTGCTATGAGACACTTGCTTGGTATTTCTCCTGATCATGTTCATTTTCATCATTCACTGTCATGAAATGAAAGCAGAAGGTCGGATTGTGCCAACAAAAAAGCCTACTGACAATTCTCAGTCTGAGAATGATTCAAAGGGCTATATAACACCTTAAGATGTCAAAAAATGACTCCTCTTTGAATGTTTTGGTTCGGCATACTTGCTTGTCAGTCAAAAATAGCCTTTATGTTTTTTGTTTAGCTTTATTTTGTAACCTTTAGGAGGGTGTACTCATTTGATTACTCTAATTACAGTACTACTGCCAATAGGTGTGCAGACATGCTGCTGTAAGCTTGTATATTTGCTACTCTCATATTAATAGTATACATAAATCCCGTACTGGGTCTAGACAGGTGGAGCTGGTGGAGGTGGAGGGTTTCAGAGAAGCTCTGATGTCCATTTACAGACTATTTAAATGTTGAGCAATTTCATTGGCTCCAGAATCAGTGGAGGCCAGTCAGCATGTAGGAAAATAATGTGTTTATTTGGATTGTTTCATGCAAAATGTCCACTTTTCCCCATTTCCTGTGGCTAGCGTTATACGGTTTCCCATAGCACCACAAAACACACTGTTTCCACACATGCCCTAAGATCAACCACCTTCAGCCGCATGTAGGACACCCACCCGTTGTGGTGTCTGTTTGGCTGCTTGATTGATCCTATCAGTTATGCATGTGTAAGTGCACACAGTGAAAATTAATGTCACATAAGGTTCAAAGTGAATACAGCTCTCATTCAGACAGAGAGAGTAAGGACAGACAGTGAAACCTGTGTGTGTATTTTTAGTTCATGCCCTACTGGAAAAAAAAAAAAGCATGAGTCTGGCTGTGACAGTGTGATGATAATGGTCAATATGAACAGGAGTTGGCAAAGTGGCAATTTCACCATAAAAGCAAGGAAGTGAAGTCTATATGTGACCCTGGACCACAATACCAGTCATAAAGGTCAATTTTCTGAAACTGAGATTTAAATAAATAAGCTTTCCACTGATGTATGGACCATTAGGATATGATTTGATCGAAATACAACTGTTTGAAAATCTTGAATATGAGGGTGCAAAAAAAAATCAAAGTACTGAGAAAATCTCCTTTAAAGTTGTCCAAATGAAGTTCTTAGCAATGCATATTACTAATCAAAAATTAAGTTCTGATATATTTGCGGTAGGAAATGTACAAAATATCTTAATGGAACATGATCTCAACATGATTTACTTAATATCCTAATGATTTTAGCTATTGCTACAAATATACCCACGCTACTTAAGAGTAGTTTTGTAGTCCAGGGTCACATATGACTATATGACTATCGGCACTGTGTACAACAAAGAAAACTAATGAGCCATAAATGTATTGCCATGCCATGGCAAAACTGTTGGAGATATTTAGCATCTGCAATGTTTTGGCATAATATTGACCAAGTTTAGTGTCATTCACGTTATTTCCCTAAGTCAAGTATTTTAAAGATAACTGTGTGTACTTTTCACAAAATAGTGGACTTCAGGTGTTACCTAATTTTGCCACCTGTTTGTGCATTAAACATTGAAACACTGTCAATACATTTTGAAACATACAAGGTGGAACTACAACTCCTGTTAATCAGATAGGGTTATTTTGTGATGCTACAATCTCAAAGTGGCCAAATATTGGCTTTTTTATAGACCTCAACTATGATGATGCATTTTCGTAGGCCAACTCCTATAGGTAAGCTTCATAGTTCCCTCCACAAAAACACAGTATTTTTTAATAATACTTCAGATTAGGGAACACTTTTGACTATTAACTAGTTGCTTATTAGCACGTATATTACTAGCATATTGGCTATTTATTAGTACTTATAAAGCACATATTAAGGCATGACCATATTTTAGATCCCAATACCTAAACCAAACTACTACAGCTACCTTACTTACTATCAGTACGCAGCAAATTAGAAGGAATCTTATTAACTTTTAGTTAATAATGAATATGTATTCCCTAATCTAAAGTGTCACCAGATTTGTCAGTCGGCTTTTGGATTACTGCAGAAAATAAGGTGTCACCAACAAAACATATTTTGTTTTTTAAGATAATCTTCATAAATGGACACAACTTTTATGAATTTTAAAAGTAAAAAACAGAGCTGGGGAGATTACTTACAAATTGTAGTCCATTACTGATTCCAAATGACATGACAAGAATTGTAGTTAGCATTGTAATCCATTACATTAAACACTGTAGATAATATAATCTGACTACTTTTTGATTTTTTTTAGTTTTTGACCTGGGAATTAATATTTAAATCAGTTAAATTGATTTAAATTCAGTCTGGTTGTCAAATGCTGTGTGGTGAATGTCCACAAAACACTTTCTGCATGTATCTAAGCAGTAGGCTATTTCAGAAAGGAAAATGTAAAAGATAAAAAGGAGGGATTAGGGAGAATCAATCGATTATGAATAATTTATTGCTATTGTGTAAATAATTTCATCAATAATTTTTTCTTTTAAAAAGTAACTGTAGTCTGATTCTGAGTATTTAAAAATGTAATTTAATCTACATTACAAGTACTTGATATTTGGATCTGATGTCAGATCTGAAAGGTAGACTTTAAATAAATGATGGTCACATGACTTCATCGTCACCATCATTACGCATCCGACAGCTGTCTTTATTTAATAACGTTTTCCATCAAAGTTTGAGTTAGAATAGTTTTTGAAAGCACAAGGCAGTGAAAGCGGCTGGTGAGTAGATGAGTTAGCTAATTGACGATGTTTGAAATTCCAGACTAACTCTGTAGTGCTTTTTCAAGACAAATAAAAGCTTTAAAAACACAAGGGGGATTACTGATAGATTTTATGTCGGAGGATAAAATGTGAAAATATTTTGAGCTTGTGTTCACCGCAGACCATATGTCAGGCATTTAACCAAAAACCCATTAAAAACCCCTTTGACATTGGGATGAGGGAACTGGAAGTGGTAAAATGCAACCTTTTCCTGGGTTTTTCTGGCTTACAAGAATACATCATCCCTACATCACTTTATTGGCCTGACCAATATACAGTATCAGTCTCTCACGACACTAAGATACACGCAGCTTTCATTGAACTCATCGGGGGACTAACATAGAATATTACAACTACTTCTTTCCAATCTACTCACTGATATATAAAAATGTGTTTGCACATGACATAAACCAAAATGCAAATTACATGCACTTTCAATGTATGTGATGTATATATGACAAGCTTTTTTTGTACATGCGTCTGTACGGCTGTCATTGTGGCTTTCCATCTGTCTCCGCTGCTGAAGTCACATGTCACTGCAGGTCTACTTCCCCCTGACCACGTGCTCCGTCTGACAGGTTTCACTTGCTCTCAGGAAAGTTCTGCTTCTCTCACAAAAGTCGTCGGTGTGTGGCCTCCGCGTATCAGTGTGTGTGTGTGCGAACCCATGCATAATTATGAGTTTTAGGAGTAAAATCACCTTTCGAAAGAAGATAAAAAGCAGACGGGTACGGGCAGACTGCAATCGAGTGAGCTGCGTATGTATTTCATCTTTCCGATTTTAATATTTCAACTTTTCTTTGTGTGTGCGCTCCCATCAGCCTGTTGAAATCATTGAATGTTTGTTAACTTACTTCAGCATCAGTGTTGATCTTATAGTTAAGATTTGTTACATGTGTCAGTTGATTTCACTGCCTTCTGCCTTTTGTGTTACTCTCTGTTTGCTTTGACAAACGTCTGTCCTCTGGCAGTTCCTTTTATTTCTTTTATAAAATGTGAATGCTGTTGGTTCTTCTTTTAGTCAGTGTTTGAACTGAACTGACGATAATTGGTAAATTATTGATGAGCCTTGTGTCGGCAGGTGTTGATTGTTTCTCATGCCGTTGACTGACGGACAGTAATACTTGTTGCCATGGAGAAAGACTTTCATCTGTTATGTTACTAGTAGTGATTGGTTATTGTTCTCTAAAGCATGACTGTATGGAGCATAATATTGTCTTGATGACGATTATGAAATTATTTTTGTGGATATTGTTCCTAAGCAACCACTAGCCACTGTCGTGCACACAAATCTAACTAGTTTGCAAAATTAATTTATCAGTTATTATGTACTCTGATATTAGTGTCACAATTTAAATACACTATTAATATAAAGTGGCAATTCAATTAAATTGGAGATCCTAGTAATTATCAGTTTATATGTTCTTATAAATTGCATGCAATGATATATTTAAATAAATTTCTTATGAATGTTGAATTTTTTTCTAGGATCAGCAGTTTTGTAAAATTTGAAATTTCAAAGAATTTCAGTTATTTTTTATTGATAAAAAGGGGGTAAATATAGTAATAACATAGTAAAACACGATAATGTAGATGTATATATATATATATATGACTGTTTTATAAGCTCACGTTTCACCGGGTCCCACCAGGATTGCACAAAGTGTACACTTTCTCTTTTTTTTTTTTTTTTTTTTTTTTTGCAGTAGAAATGTTAAAAGTTTTTATGCATTAAAATATTTAGGTTAGTTAGTTATTAATATCTAGCATATCAACTGGATGCCCTAGTAAAAAAGTCATAGATTTAAATTGCATTTATTTCATACTAAGTATAGTTCAAGTCTATTAATATATTTACTGACGTATCGTTTGAGACTTACAGATTTAAAAATTGTAATTAGACTTAATTTGAAATTCTACTTGTGTGCATTTCTTAATGTTAAGCCTAAACTATGTTTTAATGTGACTGTGGATGAGGATTGTATGGTTGTTTTGGAGTCAGACTGAAAGGACTGTAGTAGGTGAGATGTGATATCTAGCTTTCCTCAAGGGGTGTCAGTCAAAACACAGGGTCTGATCAGCTTCGTCCAAAAAGTTTAATCTCTCTTAGCGTAAGAGTAATTTCCAACCAATATGGCACACAACACAGCTGTACACGGGCATTGCAGGTGATCAAATAAGTATTTGTTTGAATGTGTGGGTGTGGTCTACAATAAAGAAAAAATAAAAGATTGATTAAGTTACATGATGCAAAATTATTATTCCACAACATTCAAATGAAATGCTTAATTTTCTTACTGAACACTCAGGTTAAATATTATCAAAGAACCGAATTATATACACAACAGTGAAACTTATAACAACACCACCACCTAACTTAGTGGTTAGAAATGGCAAACATTTTCATACTTGAAACCGCTTATAAGGTAATTTACATAATCGGCACGTAAGCAGGAATATCACATGCATAAGCTTCAAATTAACAGCGGTTCAGTCACTATTATGGCAGTAACATACAGAAGAATACAAATCTGACATTTCGTTACGTTAGTACGTTATTATTTGTCAGAACTCGAGTCATGATCATGACGGCAAGGCATATTCAAACGTGCTCGACAGCGCTAGTTACGCGATTAACACTGATAAATGCTTAAATCACTGGGTAACAGAAAAATACGATATTCACACTCATAATGAACTGTTTAACTGACAA
>JAHKKF010519070.1:0-26669 GCA_019740295.1 Labeo calbasu | reverse complement strand
ACAGAACTAGACTGAGAGACCATTTAAAGGCCTTTGCAGGTGTTTTGAGTTAATTAGCTGATTAGAGTGTGGCACCAGGTGTCTTCAATAGTGAACCTTTTCACAATATTCTAATTTTCTGAGATACTGAATTTGGGGTTTTCATTAGTTGTCAGTTATAATCATCAAATTTAAAGAAATAAACACTTGAAATATATCAGCCTGTGTGGAATGAATGTATGCATTATACAAGTTTCACTTCTTGAATGGAATTAGTGAAATAAATCAACTTTTTGAAGATATTCTAATTATATGACCAGCACCTGTATATGTGTCATATAACAACATATGGGGGATCATTCTTGGGAGCCCAATCACCTTTGAGAATATCAGAAAAGCCAATGAAATGCGAATAACATTGGCGTGCAAAATTTGCATGCGAAGCCACGGCCTGGTGTGTGCAGAACGCTCTTCAGCATTGTTCTGAGGAGCCGAGGTAGTGTCTCGGCACATCAGAGGTTACTACAGAGTTGTGGCCAGAGGGACGCACATCTTCATTCCCTCAATCAGGGAATGAGGGTTTACCATACAAACTGAGACATTCCCTTTCTGTTGTTCACTACAACGTGTGTCATATAATGACACATGGGGGTCCCTATACTAAATGCCACAACTACTGCACTGAGTTACGAGGTGAACGGAGCACGTGGGAGCAAGCATGGGCGTGCCAACGACAAGTGCAGTGATGAAGACTCTTCCAATGTCCAGGGTAAATGACCTCAGGTCTCCTGTTTCTTACAAGGAGCGCTACTCACCTAGCAAGAGGTCACTGCAGCTGTGGCCTCTTCTGATTATTTAATAAGGCATAAGTATATAGCTTTTAGAAAAAAAAAACAGCTGCTATAAACCTGGTTGATAACATGTCTTGAGTGTAGCCCAGACCCCAGCTCTACATATGTCTGCTTGTGATGCACCATGTACTAGTGCTGAAGTTGCAGCAATGCCACGAGTCAAATGAGCTCTAACCCCTAGTGGAAACAGCATATTCCTAGGCCTGGTACGCCCTGAGAATGGCATCCATAATTCAGTGAGCCATTCTCTGCTTTGGAGACAGCCTTCTCCTTCTGCAGATTGGCATGATAGGCATGTGATGTGTACCAAGGCGCCATGCCCATCTTGGGACTCGGTCATGAAGCCAACGCTGAAACAGTCTCATATGAAGCAGTCCAAGTGGTGTGACCGTAGTTGCGAAATGCCCCAGGAGCCTCTGAAATTGTTTCAGTGGAACCGCTGTCTTGAGGATGGAGACATGAAAGTACGCGTCCTTCAGGTCTATTGCCGCAAACCAATGGGCGCGTGATGGCAGACGTGCCATGGAAGGCGCCTCCCTGAATGCAGTTCTGACAGGAAGACGGGCCACCCAGATGGACACAGATGGAACAGCATTTTTACAAAGATGCAAGTCGCTGTGTAATGCTCTTTAAATAGGGAATTTGTTCTTTCAGAAACCACCAAAGCACCCAGGGGAACACTCTCGCACTTAACCGCACAGACCTGAGAGAGACCGCTGAATGTGCCGTAAAACCAGTATATAGAAGTGAAAGGACACTGCACATTCTGTGTGTCTCCCTAATCAAACACACCTAATTCAACTCATCAGCTCATTAAAGGAAACTCAAGAACCTAAAATGGGTGTGTCAGATATAGGAGACATACAAAATGTGCAGTGTAGGGGGTGCCCGGGACCAGGGTTGAGAAACACTGCCCTTAAAAAAATAAGAGGTGGGAGGAAAAAATATTTTTCACAATTTTTTTGTCTCTCTCTAATTATTTTTTTCTCAAAGATATCCTCGCAGAGATAATTGTGACCCCTTGAAAAACTTTTGTATTCTCTGGTCTTTTTTTTTTCTTCTTTTTTTATTTATAATCACTGTCTTCATTAAGCCATGTTAAGTGGTTTCCTCTAAGCTTCTTCTAGACCAGGGATATCAAACTCCGGTCCTGGAGGGCCACAGCCCTGCAGAGTTTAGATGCAACCCTAATTAAACACACCTGATCCAACTAATCAAGTCCTTCAGGCTTAATTGAAAACTGCATAGTATGTGTGTTGAAGCAAGGTTGGAACAAAACCCTGCAGGGCTGCGGCCTTCCAGGAACTGAGTTTGACACCCCTGTTCTAGACCAATCTTTCCTTTATGAAGTATATTTTACTAATAAACTGTATACCTGTCACACCTATGGACTTGTTTTGTTGTGTTTTAAACAAACTGCTCCATTGTAAAGGAATGAAGCTGTATGAACCACTGCAAGCTGTAAGGTAAACAGGAAGTTTTTGTCCGAACTCTGGTTTTGCGAGAGAATGCAAAAGTTTTGCCAGGGAACGCAGATGTCTTTGTGAGAGAACGCAAAAGATTTGTGAAAGAATGCAAAGTTTCTTGGGGAATGCAAGTTTTAAAAAAAGTTTTAAAAAATATTTTTTCCTCCCGCCCCATTTTTTTTCTACCACCATGGGCTCTGTGGAAAAAGTTTGAGACAGAGAAAAAAAATGGAAGAGAGATAAAGATTTTGGAGAGCGAAAAATTTAAAGAGAGAGTTTATAGTTAGCCTACCAGTTTTTGAAGAGATAAAAAAAATAGGAAAAAAAAAAAATTCTCTCTTTAAAAAAATGTTTTTAAATCTCTTCTAAAACTTTTATTGCTTTAAATGTACTATTTTCCTAATGTTTAATTTTTTAATTAAAACTAATTTATATTAATACTTCTAATATGATGCCCAATATTTTTCTCACACAGTATAAGCGGGCCTTTATACAGGTGCATCTAAAAAAATAGTATATAGTGTAAAGAATAAAAGTTCTTTTTTTTGTAACTTTTTTCAAAAACTGAAACTTTCATATATTCTAGATTTATTACATTTAAGCATTTACATTTTTTTTTTTGTTGTTTTAATTTTGATGATTAGAGCTTACAGCTCATGAAAGTCAAAAATCCAGTATCTCAAAATATTAGAATATTTACATTTGAGTTTCAGTAAATGTCCATCTCCATAGTATAAATTCCGGGTATCTCTTGTTCTTTGAAACCACAATAATAGGGAAGACTGGTGACTTGGCAATGATCCAGAAGACAGTCATTGACACCCTCCACAAAGAGGGTAAGTCACAGAAGGTTATTACTGAAAGGGGTGGCTGTTTACAGAGTGCTGTATCAAAGCATATTAAATGCAAAGTTGACTGGAAGGAAGATATTGGGTCCACATGCAACAGGGATGACCGCAAACTTAAGACAACTGTCAAGCAAAGCTGATTCAAACACTTGGGAGAGCTTCACAAGGAGTGGACTGAAGCCGGAGTCAGCTCATCAAGAGTCACCACACTCAGACGTCTTCAGGAAAAGGGCTACCAAGCCACTTCTGAAATAGAAACAATGTCAGAAGCATCTTACCTGGGCTAATAATAAAAATGATTTTGACTGTTGCTCAGTGGTCCAAAGTCCTCTTTTCAGATAAAAGTAAATTTTGCATTTCATGTTGAAATCATGGTCCCAGAGTCTGGGGGAAGATTGGAGAGGCACAGAATCCAAGCTGTTTGAAGTCCAGTGTGAAGTTTCTGAAGTCAGTGATGACTTTGGGTGCTGTGACGTCTGCTGATGTTGGTCCACTGTGTTGTATCAAGTCCAAAGTCAGTGCAGCCATCTACCAGGAGATTTTGGAGCACTTTATGCTTCCATCTGCTGACAAGCTTTATGGAGATGCTGATTTCCTTTTCCAGACGGACTTTAGCACCTGCCCACAGTGCAAAAAACACTTCCAAGTGGTATGCTGACCATAGTATTACTGTGCTTGATTGGCCAGCCAACATGCCTGACCTGAACCCCATTGAGAATCTATGGGATATTTTCAAGAATAAGATGAGAAACAGTCGATCCAACAATATACAGATGAGCTAAAAGTTCAGTAGTGCCTTAGCAGTGTCACAGGCTGATCGCTTCCACGCCACTCCTTACTCATGCAGTCACTTGTGCTAGGAGCAAGTAATTTGCTGTAATTTGTGCTGCCGACTGTCATGAATCTGGTCGGTGAACTTCGGTCCGCTCACTACCTGATGTCGCTCTCACTCTTTCACATTATACAGACTGTTGCATTGCACCCCGGACTACTACTCCCATCACCCATTGCGCTGACTGCGTCAACACCTGTGGCCAATCAGGCGCTCTATATAAACAAATCACTCTACACTACTTAATAAATCTCTTATTTACACCATGCCTGCACTTTGTTAGAAAGAGAGGATTCACAAGTGTGCAGTGTGAAGAACATTTAAGCTGAATATTAGCATTAAAAGCAAAAATGTCTTAAATTCTAAATGCATTAATCACCATCTACAGCTAATCTATATCTATATTATTTAACCGAATTTAACTCTAAAAATTATACTGGGAATGTCATTAAAATCTTTGTTTTCGTTAAAAGAATTATATGGTAATATTTACTAAACTTGTATTTGTGTGATGAAAAGGCATTAATATAGTAACATTAATATATGCCTGAACTTGGGCTTATTTAAGTGTTAAAGCATAAATTTAAACATATTTAGGTTTTATTGGAAACAATGACAAGTACTGCTGTATTATTTTTTGTTTTAGTATATACATGAAATTGACATTATTTAAAAACACACTAAAATAATTTTACAGTGGAGTGTCACTGAGAGCATATGCCATATGAGTGAATATGGAGTGAGGTATTCGATCGAGTGCTAATCGAGTGGTAGGGAGAGAGAAATAGTCACCCAGAAGTGTCTACTGAAAGTAAACTGAAACTGTAGATTCACATACTGCAAACTTCTCAAACTAACTAACTAAAAGTCTACTTTATTGTTTTTTTATGCATTATAAAATCAAGACTTCACATTGGACGTGCAAATGAAGTAAATACATATAAAAAATAATTCAAATAAATTATTGGTAAATAATTTCAATGCTTATTAAGAGATAACTTATTTAATCAGCTAGTCATCAGCTACTGTAGACAGATTATGAAAAAGCCTAATAATCTATAATGACATGCCATTTTTGTTGTATAAATTTGCGTTCTGGACATTCTCACCTATATGGCAGACAAAAGCCTGTATCACCCTTCTCCACCTCGTCTTTAAACTGCTGGACACAGTCAAGGAAGGCCACCATAGCATGGTCAAATTTATTATCCCAGAAAAAGCGGAGACCACCTGAGCAATACAACGGCAACTCCTACAACAGGAAACAAGCAAAAATATGCTGATGTTAACAGTACGTTTTCTCCAATACAGTTTTAAAGGAAAGTATATGTCTTCCTGTTAATTGAATTTAGTCCACTAGGAAATGCAAATAACCTCTTCATGACCTGTTCATTTATTTTACTGCCTTTGTTTAGTTTTTACTTTTAAGAATAGCACAGTACTTTTGGCAAACTGATTGATGATGTACATTCACACAAGATAAAGACTTCAGTCTTAACACTATTCTAGAAAAAATGTTCCCTCTTGGTAGCTGAGAAATGGCATTGGAGGAGGGTTAAATGCAATGCTGTCAGATTACCTTGTGTCTCTTCACAGGTGAGAAAACTTTATATCACAAAGCGCATTATATGATTACAATAATGCCTTCCATTCTTGTTCAGTCTGCAATAGCAAAAAAAAACAAAACAAAAAAACGCACAGATGATGTATCGTGGCTGTGTGATCTGAGGGGCGCAGAGGTATGGAAATACATACATTGAAAGGCAGGTAGGACAGCCTATCATAGCCCTCGGGAAGGAATACGATTGGGCGAACATTTTATGGTCCTTCACCCTCCACAGACGATATAAATCTAAATACATTAAGATTTAAATATACTTTACTTAGTGATTGCTATCAGAATGTGAAGAGGCTTTCAACCAGCATAACAAAAAATGTTTTGAACCAAATCACCTTGCCATGACTCTCTGTAGAACACAGGTGTTAAACTCAATTCCTGGACGGGCACAGCCCTGCAGAGTTAAAATCCTACCTTGGTCCAACACACACCATGTAGTTCCTTTTCATAGGTTCACTTATGCTGCGATACTGGTCACTATGGAAACACCTTTGGTGTGACAAATGTCTGAAGCCCCTATACCATCACGCCATTTCAGTGGCCAGTAGGGCTTAGCACTGCCCCAAGAATATGTCACGTATGCTCATAACAGCGTGATATGGATTTCATCAGATTTCATTTCCTTCAGGAAGCAGATTGTCTGTTGCCTGTAAGAAAATGTTTTGTCCTGTTCTTCACTATTTCAAAAAGAGCAGTTTACTCCTCTCTGAGGGACACAATGAGCTACAGGAGATGCGTCAATCCATGTGACAGGTTCATAGCAGAAGGAGACACTGGTGCGTGCAACCGACAGGTGCGTGCAATGTTTGGGCCTCCAACATGCTGAAGTGGCACTGAACGGCCTATCTGATTGTTGTCACTGCGATACCCTGAGGTTAAAAGTGTTGCACTCTAGACTCACCTCCTTCTTGATGAAGGGAGGACTTACATCTAACCCTCTGTCATTCTGTTTCTGCAGTTGCCAAGGCACCACACGAGATTGAATTTTGGGGTGATGCTTGTGAACCGGAGCTCATGGAGAGTGAGATGACAGACTTTTCCCCTTTTCTTTCACTCTCGCCTACCTATGTTCATGCTGTGGAAGAGCGTTATGTAGTTGTTTTTGTTGATGATTTACGGCCTACCCCGGAAGCTTGTAATTCAATTTCTTTTGGTTGTGAACCGTATGATGATGAAGTGCTGTCTACAGAATCCTCCGATTCGGAGGATCTATTGGGTGACAGTGAGTTACTCAAAGTGAGCCAATTCAAGATGCTAATGTTAAAATCCATTTTGTCTCATATCCAAGCAGGAGATTGGTTTGTGAATATCAATCTAAAGGATGCGTACTGTCACATCCAGATCGTCAAGGGACACAGAAAGTTCCTTAGGTTTGCTTTCGAGGGCAAAGCTTACCAATACCATGTTCTTCCGTTTGGACTGGCTCTGGCTCCTCGAACATTCACAAAGTGTATGGACACTTGTGTGCAATCCTGCAAAAGAGTGTTCTGCTGCTGTGTCAGCAAACAACTTTTGATGCATGATGCGGGGACGTCTGTCTCCCCATGTGTTCAGTCATTATGAGCCTGTCTGAGTCAGTTCAGGACAGGGTGCCTAGTTCAAGTAGGTTTGTGCCACAGACTGATGGGTCTTATGGCAGCAGCATCTCTTGTGGTTCAGCTGGCCCTGCTTCACATGAGACTATTCCGCTGGTGGATCAAGAACCAAAATATTTCACCTCAGTGTCATCCATTCTGCAAAGTTATGATGACATGTAGAGGCTTTTTCACTCAGTGTCTGTGGATGAGGTTCCATTTCTTTCACAAGGGACTCCAGCTAGGAATGCAAGGCATTCACAACAGAAGCATGCCTCAAAGGTTTGGGGACAGTCTATCAAGGATGCAGTGTTGGGGAGTAGCTAGCTACAAGTAGTGCCGCTACTAACGTAACTACATTTTTCAGTAGCGTGACTGTCATAATATAATCTGTTCCCCCACAGTTTGAAATGAACACTATCGAACGATTAGATTAATCAAAGCGATATAGTAGTGTATTTATCATTTGGCAAAGAATGTTTGCGGCAATTCCACGCAAAGTGCAGCTGATGACTGACGTCTCAGAGCGGCTCCATTCAAAGTCAATAAATAAAGCATGTGCTGTGAGTTTAACCTGCTTATTTTACGACTCCTCCTATCCAGTTTAAGTTGCATACATTTGTATGTTTGATGCTCACTTTGACAGTCAGTTTGAGATAATGTAACTACATAACTATATTTTATTTTTGTGTGTATCGAATGGTTTATAAAATCCAACGACTGGAACACTTTTTGCAGTTTAAATGACTTGGAAAAAATGTGTCCAAATCAACCTGAATTTACCTACTCTTTTAAATCATGATTGGTTTACAATATGTTATTTTAAACCCCACATATCTTACTTATAACTTTATTATAGTTTACTTATAACTTCATTATAATTCTTCATTAACAATTATTCACATATTTGTAATGTTATTTGTAAAATAAAAACAATAAAATTAAAAGTAGTTTCAATGTAGCTAGATATGTTTTCATAGTAACTTGTAGTGCAGCTATCTACTTTTTCAGAAGAGTAGCTTGAATGTAGTTTAACTACTTTAACTTATGAGTAGCTTGTCAAGCTGCAGTTTCAGAGTAGCTTCCCCAACATTGCAAGGATGGCCAGTTAGTGGAGTTTGGACAGAGGTGCATTGTGGCTGGCACATGAATCGATGCTGGCAGTGTATCATGCTGATATGAGCATACATGACGTATTCTCGGGGTGTTGCTAAGCACTACTGGCCAATGAAATGGTGTGATGGTATAAGGGCTTCAGACATCACAGCATGTCATTACTTATTCAGAGAAACGGGGTTAGATAAACTGAGATATTTTCAAATAAGCCTGAAGGACTTTATTAGCTAGATCAGGTGTGTTTATTTTAGGAACCTGTCATGCACTTTTACAATGTTGCACCAGTATAAAGTCCAAGACCACTGTTGTATACACCAGAGAAACCCTTCACCAGCTGCTCAAAAACTCACCTTGTGCACTTATAAAATGATTTTTCTTTTTTGTTCATTTATTGATCAAAGTTTATATGTGGCACCCACCTTGGACTTATCTGTTAGAGATTCCAAATAGGAATGGTTTCCATAAGGAACTAGTCGATATCTACAAAGAGAACACAAACAATTTTTCATCATTTATGCTAATCATGTTGGCTTTGACAATGGCTTGAAAATTATGCTGTCTTCACTAGATGCATTGTGTCGGGTTTGCAGACATTAAATGGATGTTCCTTTCTATTTCTGATGTGCTATACGATTTAAGCTATTCAGTTGACCAATGAATGTGTAAAGCTTTCAAGCTACATCTATCAAACATACATTAGACCTTACAGAATTAAAAACAAGCTTAAATTCCCATAGACAGAAGACCTGCTTGCACTAAAATTATAACTATAATGATGCACTAAAGTTATGACTAAGAGCCTTATAACTCTAAGAGAAGTACACATATCTATTATTCACAGAACATAATTACTACACCAGCTTAGTATAAACAGAGTGTTGTTAACATGAGTGTGGATGCTAATGTCGTTAACATTATGGTTATCATTTTTGCTGCAAATGGGCCCTTTAACAGAATGCTGCTTGTAACGTTGTTACAAATGTAAACTGAAACAGATTTTTAGACTACTTTGTAACGTTTGCTGTAACAAGCACAACGTTGCAACAAGCGGGTTAAAACAAGTCCTGTGTGACAGTGTCACAACTTTAAGCTGCTATACTATAAAGTAGCCAATACACCCTATATAAGTCAAAATGTCTGCAAAAAGTTATATTTTAGTTTATCATGACTCCAGTGACATCTCCAGGGCTTATGGTAAATCTGCCACCTATCCAGATTACCTTGACAGACATAACAGTTCAACAAAAGTCATACTGAAAGTGGTCAAGGTACTTCTCTACAATGGTCAACACACCATGGAAGCTCATGCAGTCCCTGATGACAGGTCAGTAATTCTACAATTAGTGCAACATCTCAAGTTAACCAGTACTCCTGAGTTGCTTCCCCTGCAGACAATTCAGCAATGTCACACCAAACTTAAAGAGTCATCACTTTCTCTGAGGTGTTCTCAGTCTCTAAGCCCAATAAGTTGTTTGCTATACACACCAGATTCAATGCCACAGGTCTATGTTTTGTGGAGCACAACCACCCAGTGACTGCTCTGCAGAATACTTATCCACACATGAAGGACTTGCTATTGCTTCCTGTAGACCGGGTGAAGACATTGCTCAATATTGGGTCAGACCTGATGCCTCACATCCTAACAAAAATTCCTCACATGGATGTGTACTCAGCTCTCTCGTGTTCTCTGTTTTATCTATGACTGCTCTGCTAAACACAGCTCCAACACCATCTTCAAATTTGCTGAGACACAACCATCCTATTCTTCATCACCGTCAATGGCAATGACAGGATGAGGTCAGTGCACTCTCAGAATGGTGTGCTGACAGTAATTTCTCTCTTAATGTCAGCAAGATCAAGGAAATGATTATGGACTACAGGAAGTCACAGAGAGTCAGGAGCTACAAGTTCCTTGGTGCACACATTTCCTTTCCTTGAGTCTCCACTCAGACACCATAGTGAGAACAGCCCATCAGTGTCTCTACTTCCTACGGAGATTGAAGAGACTTGGCATCTCTTCTGAGATCATGTCAAACTTCTACCACTGGATCATAGAGAACATTCTAACCAGCAGTATCACTGTATAGTACAGCAAATGCTCTTTTTCTGATCACAACGCTCTTCAGAGAGTGGTGAGGACAGCTGAGCTCAATCACTGGACACAAACTCCTGGCCTTGCAGAACATTTACTAGACACACTGCTTGAGAAAGGCCCACAGCATCATCAATGACTGCACTCACCCTGCTCACCATCTGTTTTCTTCAATGCAATCTTGCAGATGCCCATGTTCAATCATGGACAATCAGGCTGAAGAACATTTTTTATCTTCAAGCCATCAGACTGCTTAACAGCCAACAAGTCCTTCATCTAGCTTTCCAACAACTGACCTTCTGACACTAATTGACACCTCGGACACTCACTTTTACCTCACTATTCTCACTCAGGTCTACATACTACTTTTAATACTTTTTACCTTCTGTATTTACTGTATTTGTTACTGCTGCCTTTATTGCATTTGTTGTATTGTGTTATTGTATTAGTTACTGGTTTAGAGGAGGCTGCAACGGTCAGAGACGAGCAGTGAGTAAGAAGGTCAAGTACAAAATGACATTCACCTGCTTCTCCTTAGTGATTGGCGTGGAAAGACTGTAAAAGGCCCCGGGGAAACGGGAAGTGGGCAGAGAAAGACAGACTAAGGACTTGCGGCTTATGGACTGTGCTGGTGGACAGAGAATTGTCAAAGTGTTGTGGATTTATGTTGACTTTAAGCACACAAATGGGCCCTTGTTTTAAACTGTGAATTACTGAATAAAATACCACGAGCCTCAGTCACGCCGACTCTAACTTCTTCCCTCCTCCTCTCTAATTATATCACACTGGTAAACGCTTAGGCGCAGCAGGAGAACCGTGAGCTGTTCCGGAGCTGGATAGACCAGGAGGTCGCCCCACTCACGTGCCCCTGAATAAGATGGGGCCACAGGGTGACCCGGAGACTTGTATCGACCTGTTTGAGAAATCGGCCAAGGCATGTGGGTGGCCACAACAGCACTGGCCTATGCGACTCATACCGCTGCTCTCAGGGGAGGTGCAGATGGCAGCCCAGCAATTGTCCGTGCAGAACTTCAAAGGTCCCGTCTGGGCATCCCTCCTCATGGATGGAGTGCGCTGCCTCCGGAGTCTACCACTGGCCAGCGAGCGCCACCCAGGGGGAGCACAGCAGTTCCTTTTTCTCCACTCTCTCCACATTAGTCTTAAAGTGGTGGGAAGGTCTGGGCCAGCCTGTTGGCGCTGCGGGGACCCAGGGCATTTCATTGACTGGTGCTCAGTGATGGAGGTGGGGGCGCTGATCCGGGTCCTGGACGCCCCACAGGCTGCCCCCGATCAAGCTGGCCTGTGCCAAATACACGAGAAGTGGGGGTTCCTATCTTGCTTTGGTGGATTCAGGTTGTAACTCGATCCATCAAACTCGATAAGCTCGATCCATCAAAGCCTGATTCAGCTCGAGGCATTGGATAAAAGCTCCAGTGCGGTGTCTGCATGGGGATGTGGTGAGGTATCCTTTATTGTCCGCTGTTATTCAATTTCAGGGGTCAAAAGCATAGTGTAGAGATTGCAGTTAACCTGCACCTCCGACATCCGCTAATTTTGGGAACAAATTGGCCAGCGTTTAGTCAATTACTGGGGTATTTGCGTGCAAATGTCTCTTGTGGACAGAGAAAGCTGGAGAGTGGAGTGAACGCACATTTGGGAGTGGCTGAACTGGGACCACGGGATACTGAGTTAGGGGTACGGAGCGTGAATGAGAGGCTAATCCTCACTGAGCCTGATGATTTTCCCCTGAAATAGTCCCAGGATGAGACACTAAAATGTTAATCAGATTTTCAAAAATTGGGACAGGTGGCTGGAACCCCTCTTGTTTGCTGTGCGGAAGGTCCCGCAAGCATCTACAGGGTTTACCCCTTTGAGCTTCTTTATGGGCATCAGCCCCGCAGGCTGCTGGACGTCCTGAGAGAAACTTGGAAGAACAGATCTTCAGAAAGTCTCAATGAAATTCAATACGTGTCTTCCTACATCTGGCTCTAAATTACTCGCCAAGAGGCAAGGACCCTTTGAGGTCACACGGCGAACTGGAGATCTTAATTATGAGGTGATTCAGATAAGATTTATCACCTCAAATTCCTCAAAAAAGGAGTGAGGAATAGAGGAATCCCACAGTGAATGGGCAAGCCCGATAGGTAAAAAGGAACGGCTCCGCACAACTATATGTGGATTATCGCAAGGTCAGTGCCGCGTGGAAAATCGATTCTTATCCAATGCTGTGGGTTGACAAATTACTTGATCGGCTTGGTACAGCTCTGTTGTATTTGACACTGGATTTAACTAAAGGATACTGGATTCCCTTATCACCTCTATCCAAAGAAAAAACAGCCTTCACAACACAGTTTGGATTACACCAATTTGTTACACTTCCTTTCGGGCTGTTTGGGGTGCCGGCCACGTTTCAGCGCCTCATGAACAAAATTCTTCAACCGCATGCTGTATATGCTACTGCCTATCTGGATGACATTATCATCTATAGTAATGACTGGCAGCGGCATATGGAGTACCTGAGTGCCATGCTGAGGGCACTGAGAGGGACAGGGCTGATGGCCAACCCGAAGAAGTGTGTGATTGAGCATGTGGAGGTCAGGTATCTGGGCTTCCACTCGGGTCGCGGAGAGGGGCGCCCCCAAATTAGTAAGACAGCAGTGGTTGCGACCTGCCCAAGACCCAAGACCAAAAAGGAGGTGAGGCAGTTCTTGGGGCTGGTGGGATATTACAGAAGGTTTGTACCTAATTATTCGGACCTCACCAGCCCGCTGACTGACCTCACTAAAAAGGAAGTGCCAGATCCGGTCCAGTGGACAGAGCTGTGTCAGCAGGCTTTCAACCTGGTAAAGGCTGCTCTGTGTGCCGAGCAAATGCAGAGGCTTGTTTTTGTTATGTAAATGAGGAGTGAGCGGGGAGCGGAGTGATTATTTAACGTTTGAATTAGAGATGAGAAATTGTTGAACTCTTTCAGAGTTCTGCTTTGAGTCTTCCAATATGGCGGACAGCTTATGTATAGAGGCCCGTAGAAACAATCACTAATGAAACACCTACATATATATCTATGTTAGATTATGTTAGGACATGCTAGTAATGTCTACCAACATGCTAACAAAACATGTTAAAACATACCAGCAACACCCATCATGCTAGAGCATATTTTTTTCTCAAATCAGTTAAGTCTAAACCCTACTCCACAGCCAATTACACTGAGAACTGTCAAGAAAAGTTCTGATTTCATTAAAAACTTGAATCACCGATCAGTGCATGGGGTAGTAGTAATGTTTTGTAGTGATCTGATTTATCAGGATGTGCTTCCAACACTCTTTTAAGGTTAAGGTTAGGGTCCAGAATTTGTTTCAGCGTTTTGTAGGCAATCAGCAATTTATGTGATGTGGTGGCTTTTCTTGGGGCTTCTTTATATTAGGCAAATTATGCAAACTTAGGGCTTATGTGTACTGATACAAATAGTGTACTTTTTAGATAGCTTTCATTAAATGACAAGGTGTAAATGCCCTCTGAAATGCATTTGAGATTAATCAGATCACTCAAACCACTTCAGGAAGTGGATTGAGATGCATTACAGATGCAACTTGCTCAAATTTAAAACTGATCAACTGTCTAAAGGTGATATACATGGGGCAACTTTTTTAACAATGTTGCTGAGCAATCAAGGTCTAATGCAGTTTGATGTTGCTTAATCTTGTATTTTCAGACAAAGCATCAAAGTTTGTCTACAAGCTTTATCTATCTAGTTGTAAATAATTTTTCTTATCCGACCACCTCTGAAAGCATAGTCCCATCTTATTTGCAAGTGCATGCAGCAGAAGTACAGTTTGACCCCAGGCTGCATTGATCTCATTCCATTCCACTGGTACACTGGGTAATCTGCCTAGGCGGAAGTTATTTATTGTTCCGAACTGCCCACTGTGCCTGAGAAAAAAAGTAGAAAAAAAAAAAAATTACAATACGTTTATACGCACAATTTTACATCATAAGCAGGTTAAGCAAAACATGATTTTAAAGGTTACACAATTCTGTTTTGAAAATAAATGCTTATTCAATATGCAATGTCTTGATGGCGGTCTTAAAGGGGTCATATGATGCAATTTCATGTTTTCCTTTGTCTTGGGAGTGTTACAAGCTGGCATATATAAGATCTGTAAAGTTAAAAAGATATTCTTTATAAAAATTAAGACTCAGCCACGCCTTCCTAACAGGGCTCATTCAAACACGCCCCCCACAAATCTATGTCACTGTGGGAGATGATTTGCATAACAGCATCCAAATGTATATGGAAAGAAAGAAGGCGTAACACTTATTCTGCTGTAGTACTGTTGTAGCCACTGCCATGTCGTGGAGACGCTGTGTTTCGTTGCGAAAGTGAAACTACTTTGTTCGGCCTTCTAAGTGAGTACACAACTAGAAATCAGTTGTTAAGTTATATTTACTGTTCCAGAACAGTACAACACAAATATTCGAGTGCGTGCAACGCATTTTGTGGAGGACTGTTTCCGGAACCTGGGAGAGTAGTTTGTTTGATGTTTACGTGGCACGATGCGATGTAAAAAGACAGTATAAGTCACTACAATCAGTAATTATGTCCCCACTGGATGCAACAAATGCCTCATTTATAATGGGTTTCATTGTTTTTGTCTTGTTGCGCTGGGACACAGCATCACAACATAGTAATGGATGTAACGTTTCCGTCATACGCTTGAGGTATTCGGCCATTAAATATTACAGCTATTCGGATAGCTGTCTAATCAGAGCACACCGCGTTTTTTAGGCCGATGAGGTTTGTAAAAATCTACGTGTTTCAGAAAGGCAGGGCAGAGAGGAGCAAATACACAAAATAATGCTCTTTTTAGCAACATCATATGACCCCTTGAAAACAAAACAAGTTTTTAAAAAGAGATATGAAACCAGATATGAAAGGTGGCATTGAAAACATTGGTCTTCTTGAGTCTGTCCAGCTGAATCTGACAGTAACGCATTTGATTGTCCACACTCTTAAGATCATCATCCAACTCCAGCTGCTGTCTTTTAAACTCGCAGTACTCCTTCTGATACCTGAGACAGAAACAAACAGAGATGACAAACGCATTTACTTGGAAACTGGAAAATAACAAACAAACAAAAAAAAAAAACAAACAGCAAAATACACAAAAATGGTACTATTAGAACTATAACTGCAAATCATGTATGACATACGAGGGCCAATCAAAATCCTGTCGGAATTGCCATTGGCTGCCTTGTCGTATTTTCCTGAATCTCACTGATGGTCTGAAATCTTTGACTTTCAAAGGTGATCTTCAGTAAATGTTTCTATTTTTCATATTACATTGCTGTATACTTTCCAGACAACCCCTGTCTTTTAGAATAAAAATGGCTAGTTTTACCCAAAAGCTGTCAGTTTCTAGAAGTTTCTAAACAGTTTGAGAAGTACATTTCAGCACAGAATGCTTTATGAGTATTTCATAATGCAAGCAAAATAATACAAGCTTTGCAAAGTGGCTGTTATTAAATTATATCTTATAACAGCAAATCTGTAGCTCATGTGTGAGCAAGGAAAATCATGGTATGGTTGTGTGACTCTCACATACTATATGTTATTGTCATCCTGGGGAACAGGGATTCACCTTTTACGGAGTCAGGTGGAGCAGCACCTGTCACCATTGAACAAGATCTCAAAGAGACTAATAAAATGGCTCTCAGAGCAAACACACAAGCTCTGTTTTTAAGATGCTAATGACAATGTTAAAAATAACTGAAACATGCAGATGGAACTGTGGCACAAAGGGTAGTGTGTTTCTTCAATATATAAAGAGCTGTAATGCTCATGGAGACTCTGGGTTAGGTTTAGCCTGGGTCATGTCTTAGTCCTGTACCCCCTCTCTCTCTCCCTGTACTTTCCTGTCATTTCTCTACTATCCTGTAAAATATAGGCAAACAAAAGAAAGAAAGAATAATATGACTTCTTAGTAATTATTCATATGTACTGAAGTTCTTCGATGTCCATCTGCTGGCTATGGTTGCGTCCCTCGGCCAGCTCTTTGGCCACGGCTTCACGCTGCACCTCAATACTCTCCAGCTCCCGGATCAGAGATTCCTCCTCTTGTTTCAGCTGCTGCAGTGCATTCAGTAGACTGGCTTCCTCCTCTTCTGGTAGTTGAGACAGCAGCTCTAAACAGCTCCTAACAATTGAGTAATTGGCAATGGTCAATGATGTCAGGAATGTATTGACTAAATAATGTTTAATGACAAAAATAATGATACAAACTCTCAAACCAGGGAAATGACACATACCACAGAATAAGAAAGAAAAACAGCTGCAGGTTACTTGAGATGAGTGTGAGTGATACTAACTTGTAATTCTGGCACTCATTTTCTGTGATGCTGAGTTGTGTGTCCAGATGGTCCAGTAGTGTGTCTGTGCACTCCTCACACAGTGGGTGATCAATGTCTGTCTGACCAGACATGATATCAAACAGATCACTTGTCACCTGCAGGAAAAACACATACATGAACCCTCTATTCTGATACAGTATGCTACCTATCCTTTTTATTGCAGTTATTTATAGAACTCTAGGCCTCTTTAAACGGCTTTAAAGAGCTCTTCATGTCAGAAGCATTCTATATAAAATATTTACATTTTAACATTAATACATTTAGTGTGCATTATATTTGTGTTTTTATTCAAATTTCATTCTCACACACTTTCCATTCGGGAGAAAACAAACTTACAATGTATTTGCACACTTTCAAAGTTAACAGCTTTATTATAATTAATAACTTCCAGGGGATCTTAATGACATGTTTGACCATTCTTCTCTCTTTAGGTCAACAGGTTTATCCATTTATTAATGCAAGCTGTACTAGTCTACCATTTATGGTTAGGGAGTCAGGCTTGTAACCGAAAGGTTGCGGGTTCGAGTCCCAGGATTGAAGGTGGTGGGAGTGAATAACCAGCGCTCTCTCCACCCTCAATACCACGACTGAGGTGAGCACCTTGAGCAAGGCACCGAACCCCCAACTGCTCCCCGGGATAACAATATGTCTGCCCACTGCTCCGGGTGTGTGTGCGTCTTTGTTCACTACTCACTACTGTGTGTGTGCACTTGGATGGGTTAAATGCAGAGCACAAATTCCGAGTATGGGTCACCATACTTGGCCACACGTCATGTCCTTTCCTTTCCTTCCTTTAATCTACACACTAACATACATGCTTCCAAGCTCATAAGACACCATACAGCTCTTACAATGACAAGTAACATGCTCATATCGTTGTATAGTGTACGTACATACATACATACACACATGACATAACAACAGAGAAAACATTTAAATAAGTAAGAAAAAAATAATGTGGTATACATTTGAAACAGAAAAATTATGTACAGACTTGTGTATATGTATTAAAGGCTGCAAGATTAATTTTCAATGACCCGAAAAGAATGCACGTCACACCTCTCTTCATCAATTTGCACTGGCTATCAATAGCTGTTCGCATAAAGTTCAATGCATTAATGTTTGCCTACAAAACCACCACTGGCTCTGCACCCCTTTACCTAAATTCATTACTTCAGACTTATGCACCCTCTAGAAACTTGCGTTCTGCAAGTGAACGGCGCATTATTGTGCCATCCCAAAGAGGCACAAAATCACTTTTTTACAGCTTTTCTTACTTTGATTTTTTGTCTTGTTTCCAGCCAAAATATCTGAAAATTCTTAAATCAAGAAGTAAAAATTATTATCTTGTTTTCAGAAAAACGAAGTAAAAATTAAGTGAGTTTTTGCTTAGAACAAGCAAAATAATCTAGTTTTCTGCTTGAAATAAGATTAATTTGCTTACCCCATTGGCAGATTATTTTGCTTGTTCTAACTCACTTAATTTTTACTTCTTTTTTCTGAAAACAAGATAATTTTTTACTTCATCCTTAATCCTTCTTGATTTAAGAATTTTTAGATATTTTGGCTGGAAACAAGACAAAAAAAATCTAAGTTTGAAAAGCATTTTTTGCAGTGTGACCTGCCCGACTCAATCCGAACAGAGTCCATAGCCATCTTCAAGAATCAGCTAAAAACACATCTCTTCCATCTTTATTTGACCCTCTAACTCTAGCACTCTCTATTCTAATTCTATTCTCTCTATTCTATTCTATAACTTGCCCTTTTAGACTTATACTCCATTCATTTACTTACTGCTTGTTTTCTTAAAAAAACAGAAAGAAATTATTTTTGTAAGGCCTCTAACATTGGCTTGCTTTTTTCTTTTTCTATTCTATCTGTTTTCTTTTTATTTATTATATAATTAAAAAAAAAAAAAAAAGTCATTACAAAAAAAAAGTCATTGCTACATGTACTGCGTTAGGCTAATCAAGACTTGTCACAGCAATTGCTCTTTGTTGATTTTTGATTGCTTCCATTGTCCTCTTTTGTAAGTCGCTCTGGATAAAAGCATCTGCTAAATGTCTAAATGTAAATTTAAAAGTATTTCAGCGAGTTGTCTTTGGTTGTACGCTGTTCTCCATGCTCGAGCAGCTATAACGTCTGGTGTTCTGTGTTTGGATCTAAGTCTGAACATTTTCATTTGGAATACAAATGAAGATAGTGTGCGTTTTTCTCCGCATTATATCATAGCGTCTGATCTGGTTCAGTGCTGGCACTGCCACATGCATGCGTCATGGTACTCTCGAGAATTACAAAAATGTGGAATGAAGTCGTTATTTTTGTTTTTTTTTTGCACAAAAAATTTTTCTCGTAGCTTCATAAAATTACAGTTGAACCACTGATGTCACAACCACTACTTTGTCGATCATCTTGATACTTTTCTGGGCCTTAAACTTGGTAGTACCCTTGCTGTCTATGGGAGGGTCAAAAAACTCTTAGACTTCATCAAAAATATCTTAAATTGTAAGATATGGCCACGTTCACACTGTCAGTTTTTGGGATTGATGACCGCATTTACTTACAGGTGTGAGTCTCAAAATGTCCCGTTCACACTGCAGCTTACACTCGCTTTTCGATTACTGTCTGTATGAACGTGCAACAGGAGTCAAGCCCGTATTCCTTATGAGTAACCATAGCAACAGAGACCAAAGAAATATCAAAGATGGCGACGTCTGTAAAACTGAAAGCATTACCAGTTTTGCAGACGTTGTCATCTTTGATATTGCTTTGATATTCATTTTCTGACACGACAAGAGTACAATTGAACTGCACGTTCATCCATCAAATCATCATTAACCGACAGCAGCTTTTAAATTTGAGTGCAGAGTGGAGCATTTGAGCCGCGCACAGAACACAAAACTGACAGAAGGGAGCGGCTCCGGTGGAGACTGGATATGAAACTTACAGATGAAACACAGCTCATTTCTCTGTCACTGTAAGTTGAGAGAGCATGCAGCACACGGTAGATGCACGCTTGTGCGGCAGAGCATCTCTCTCGCACTGATTCTGCTGCTGTGTGAACGTGGCCAATGAGACCAGGCTGCCATTTTCAGTTTTATTTAAATAATGCTAAATAATGGGAACAAAATATAACATGTTCTTTTTTTAAAAAAAATGAAGGAAAATTTCTTTAAAAAAAATGCTCAACAATTTCTTAATTTGTAAACAGATAGATCTATTACCCAGATTAAAAAAAAACCACAGCATGTGCGTGACATGCTGAATGGCATGCAATTTTATTAATAAAATTAAAAAAAAAAAAAAAAAAACTTACATATTGGTATTTGTGACAAATAATAAGTAATGTGACAATACTGACACTAGCACTTTTAATATTTCCATGCAGTACTGTATAAAAACACATTTGCTTCTGTAAATATTAAATATGAATTACTTTAGCTACAGTGTTTTTCTTAGATTATCTGCTGACTGCAAAGCAGATAACTGATAACTTGTCGAATCTGTGGTTAAAATGCCACTTAGCGATCAAAAGCTGCATTCTGCGAATGTGGTGGCAGTGCCCACAGTGGTTAAATAAAACTGATTTTGGATGCAGTCAGGTCAAGAAGACTAGTATATTTTGTGGCATCTCTATGTAGTCCAACTTGGTATCACACCTTGACTTCTTGTTTGCATTTAAAAAAGAAGAAAAAGAAGAAGAAAAAACAACAACTCAAAAATATAGCTGCAACCGCCTATTAAGGGGCTAAGCACAAAGAAGGCAAGATAAGTCATGTAAGCGTCAATGTGCAATTAAAGTTGTATTTACTATTTTAAGGAAAACAGCTGAAAAGTATGGAGGGCCAAATTACTCAAAATTAAATAATTAAATAAATGCTGAAATATATATATAAATAATATATAATATATAATATACAAATATATAAATAAATATATACAAATTATTGAAAGCACAAATAAATGTATAAACATTTATTTATTTAAATATATATTTTTATTTAATTATTTGTTTATTTAAATATTTATTTATTTATTTAAATATTCATTTATGCATTTATTTATTTAAATATTTATTTTTTTTATTTATTTACACATTTATTTCTGCATTTATTTATTGCCTCCACATTTCATTTTGAGGTTTGCAGTTGTCGACATGTCACTCAACAACAGTGGGCGTCACCTTTCCAGCTTGATTTCTTTGGTCTTTCTAGTCCAGGCGCCTTTTTCATGTTTTTTCATCATGAGCTATGGCTGATCAAGGATGATACAGTGAAATATCCGTCGTTGACTCTTGCGGATAAAGTGACATGGCATCTGACGCACGGAAGCCATTGGCACATGCCATTATGCTCAGTGGCACAACCGCTGACACCTCCGGTTTTCACTGCCATGTATCAGCAGAGACTGTAACTAATCCTACATTTGATAGAAACGTCATCAATGAAATATCGTTCTGCCGTTAAGTGCGTGTGTTTTACAGACAACGTTATACTCCAGCTGTCAACGATACAGTGACATGTTCCGCAAGAGTGTCAGTGGCACATGCCACTTTCTGCTGATACATGGCAGTGAAAACCGGAAGTGTCAGCGGTTGTGCCACTGAGCATAGTGGCATGTGCTAATGGCTTCCGTGCGTCAGATGCCATGTCACTTTATCCGCAAGAGTGAACGACAGATCTTTTACTGTCGACCATCGCAAACCTCAAAATGAAATGTGGAAGCAATAAATAAATGCGTAAATAAATAAATAAATAAATAAATATATATTTAAATAAATAAATAATTAAATAAATAAATATTTAAATAAATAATTATTTACACATTTATTTATGCTTTCAATAATTAAATTATGCATTTAACAATTTATTTATATATTTCAACATTTATTTAATTATTTAATTTTGAGTAATTTGGCCCTCCATAGAAAAATCAAATGCAGTCATTGTTAATGTGATTGAAAGATTTATCACTGTTGAACAGTAGGTGTTGCTGTTACGAAACTGATGTGGTGTGGTCAGTGTGAGGTGACAATGGCACAAATAAAGTTTAACTAGGGCTGCATGATTATGACAAAAATCATAAATGTTGAATATTTTCTTGAAATTGTAATTGCGATTATTAATTACAATTATCAAATTACACTGAATGATGTTTTGAATAGCTTTATACCATTGTTTGAAGCAACTGCATGCCACATTTTTATATATAGTATCTTCTTTAAATATAAAAAAAGTAAACATTTTAAAATTAAAACAATGAGAAAAAACCCTTAAGATAACCTATTCACAAGTTTCCTACGCCCCATGTGTGTGTTTGTTTGTTGAATTTCTGACTCTGATAAATTAATTTACCCATTGAACAGTGCCATTAAATGCCAGTACGAATATCAATATGATGTAATAGAAGAATGTACACATATATTAATTGCATATAGCATATATTTAATTTTCCTGAAATAATTTGTATTCTTTATATTACTTGTATSACTGGGTATTTAAAAATGTAATTATTAAATAAGTACCAATGAAAATGTACTCGTAAAGTAAGATCTGGGGGTCGAACATTAGGACACGCAAAGTGAATCGCGCACATGACTGGACAGAAAATAAGGCTTCTACAAAAGGGATTTTTTACGTTAACAAGCCTTGAATCAAGGCTTCATCAGGCATGCCCTTTAACACAAGCTCTGATGTCTCGGTTCAAATGTCATTTCACTAGTTGACAGTCATTCAAGATTTAGCGATCCAAACTTGCTAATGATGTGGGAACACAAATTCGAAAAGCATATGTTGTCCCTAAGAACGTAATGACATCTCTCATAAAGGTGTGCATCTTTACAAAGTAAACAATGGTCTAAAAACACTTACCCTCTTCGCTAATTAGGACACAAAATACCACTGGTATACTACGTCTGCCGCCTCACTGGAAATTGTACCCACATTCTCTTTTACAGTAGCGCCCCCCGGAAACTTGTGGATAGGAAAAATACTCTCTCTCTCTCTCTTTCTTTCTCTCTCTCTCTCTCTCTCTCACACACACACACACACACACGCATCTCAAGAAAGCAGAATAATGTAAGTGGATTTTTTTTTTTTTTTTTTTTGTAATTGTGCCTTTGAATGCATACATAATTGTGGCACCTGTAATTGTAATCACAATTAGAAATTTGATTAATTGTGCAGCCCTTTGTTTAACAAACTATTAAAAATTGCGAAGAAAACTAATTTGACTCGGCATGAGCCAAGGATTCATAGGAAATAAAAGATTTCCCTTCTTATGGTTCAAAAGTTATTAGCATAACCATGAGTGAAACTTTGGAGAAGTGGTGGCACTAGAGAATTTGAGTTAGAGACTCCAGCATTTTTACAGCAGATGGCGCTCTAATCTAGTTTTTATCCGCACACTCAAATGCTCATGAAGAAGAGTGCTGAAGAGCACTTGTGCATTTGAGTCATGTAATTTCACCTCGGCTCAGAATGCTTTTATGACGTGAGATTAATGCAAACAGCCCACTGTGAATACCCTTGTAATTCGCTTCAACCTTTTCGAATTGTATGAATGATCATTTTAGGTTCAAGTGCATGTAAATATTTGAAAAAAGCAGAGCACGGCTGTTTCTAAAGCAAGTAGTGCCATCTGCTGTTCAAAAGTAAGCTCAAAATCGATCTGAGAAAGAATTGTGATGTGTTCAGAAAATCTCAGAATCAATGCTGAATCATTTCTCAATTTGTGTTGCCACGATTTATCATCCAATCCCTACTTGCTACGGTTAATGTTGAGACTGTCCTCTATCTGTGTGCTACATTTCCTAACTTTCCCGCAAGCGGTTCTATGGGCAGCCACAGACTCAATAGCAGAAAAAAACAAAAAGAAGAACGCTAACAGCTGCTGTGCTTGGCCCCTAACAAACATTTATTTTTAGGCAGGTGAAGTACAGTTAAATGAGTCTAAATATTAACAACAACAACTTTAATGAGTTAAATTAATATATTTAATAACTTAATAACTTGATTATGCACATCATACTTTAACTGCTTTTTGTTTCGACTACTGGTTTAAAACAGCAATCCAAAAATCTACCATAGATCAGTGAAATCAGCTCTAACTAATAAATCACCTGCTTTATTGTACTACTTTTGTGTCTGCCAAGAACATAAATGTAAATATGAAATTGTGTATAGTTGTATATTGCTGTTTTGTTTTAATAAGTCCATACTTTCAGCCTGCGACTCAAGTTCTCCATAGTTCCTCCATCTGAAGCTTCTCCAATTAGAGTGAAACTATTTGCACTTTCAGTTGACATCATCCTACAGAACACAAACAGCTCATTAATACACCACCATACATTTGTAATATTTACCTTCAGCTCAGCACATTGTTGTTACAGTTCATAAGAGCTGCATATAGCACATTACATAGAATAAATAAATAAAAATATAAACCAGAACTAGAGATAAACAATTCTGAATTAAATTATGCATAATTTGGTTACACTTTATTTTAAGGTGTCATATATATCATATAAAGAGAACGTCTATTAATAAAACTTAAACTGCTTGTTTCATATGAATTTATTTTATGATCTCTTTATGGAAGTTTTGAAGTGTTGAGTTTTTTGTGAATAGACTCTTAATGAAAATGAATCTATCAGGTTTGATTAAAAAGTATCTTCAATTGTGTTGCTAAGGTGAACAAAATTCTGAGTTTGGAACGAAGTAAGGTTGAGTAAATGATGACAAAATTTTCATTTTTGGGTGACCTATTCATTTAACCGGTTTAGTCTCAAAGCATTTTCATGTTTAAGAGACCTAGGAAACTTTCTCTCTACTAAGAAACTTCGGAATTTTTTTTTCTCTGAATGCAGTATGTGCAATTTTTCTTACAGTGTTGATTTGATAGTATGCCTTAAATGTAATGACTTGAAATAGCATTGTTTTATGAAACAAATAAATGTCCTATTGTTGTGCCAACAATCTGTTCTCTGTCTTTGTATTAACAAGTTTAAGTTGAGTACAACTTGCTTGAGAAATTTAAGGCAATCAGTTTCCACACATTTTTCTAGTAATGTGAACTGTTTTGTTTGAGTTATGTGCACTAAGCTTAACTTAAATCTCTAAGTTAGTTATAATTAGGGCTGCAACGATTAATCGCACAATGTCGTGAGGCGCGTTTAGTCAATGAAGCCGGTACTTTGATTAGTAGTAAAGCTCCATCACGTGCGTTCAGCTGGAGCGGCAAGTAATACACAGAGCTGTAAAGCACTGACAAGCTACACCAAATCGCGCGCAAAATCGAATTTCTCCAGCTGAACGCACGTGATGGAGCTTTACTACTAATCAAAGTACCGGCTTCATTGACTAAACGCGCCTCATGACATCGTGCGATTAATCGTTGCAGCCCTAGTTATAATCATGTTTTTTTAATAGTTTGTGTTAACATTTATGTACATTTGGGCTTTATGTTACATATTCTGTTGTTTAATTAATGTTTATTGCAATATTTAAGTGTTGTGTGTTACCATAATGGTGTTTTGTGTTTGCGTGAATGACTCTGTGCACATTTATATACTAGTATATACTTCTGCTTGTGGCCAAGCTACTTGTGATGAGCTTTGATTCTACATGTGGCCTTCTCTTTAACCACCTGCATTATTATGGTGGATCTCAGTATGTTAAAGGTATAAAACACATTTTATTAAGCAGCGTGCGTTGTTGAATTTACTGGTTTACATTCAAATTTTCTTGCTCGTAAATGACAGTTTTTGGTCGTAATATGTGAAAAAAACTGAAATAAGACAAATATGACAAATATTGTTTTTAGGTAGACAAGATTGACTTATTAATACTTACTAATAAAACTTATGACTAAAAATGTCTAAAAAGTTTTCAGTGACTAAAAATGCAGCTGACAAAACCAGCAAAAAATAATAGAAATGTTCAATAAATCACAATATTTTGTGTTAATGATGCACATTATTTGTTGTTTGTCACATGTAATAGAGTAGACCGTTTTTGAGCTAGGAGAAAATGCCAGGCTTTTCCACTGGCTACAATCACAAACATATTTCATACCTGTCAGAAATTCCTGTGTTTAAATCAAGATTGTAATCTTTTAACAGTTAATCATACAGCTCTAACCAGAACACATGATCGTTTGTGTAAAAACAGGTGTCATCAGGGTCATCGTACCTTGCAGGTGGGATGTATTTCCGAGCCACACCATCCTGTTTGCTCTCCAAAAAGGTCTCCTAAAATAACACAGACACTTCTTTAAAGAATTCAAAATTTAGTATATTCAAGATCAGAAATATTTTTTTAATATTCATTACAAAATTAGAAGATTAAAGTTTGGAAACTTTTGGTGTTAGTTTGTCAATGCCTACTTTTAAAGTTTAAAAGTTAAAAAAAAAAAATAAATAAAAATCTAGGTTGGTCTAAGTCATTGCTAGACGGTTGCTAAGGTAATCTCAATGGTTGCCAACGTGTTGCTATGCAGTTACTAGGGTGTTCTGGGTAGTTGCTAGACAGTTGCTCAAGTGTTCTCAGGATTCGATGAATAAAATGTTAAAAAGAACAGCATTTATTCAAACCTTTTGTAACAATAAATCAACTTAAATTTAACATATTCTTGCTGACTCTCTCTGTCTCTCCTTCGGCTTGCTCCCTTGATCAGGGGTCACATTCTTGCTGACTAAAAGTATTAATTTCTTTTGGGGAAAAAGTACTGACACCAATGTGAGGGAAACAAAGGGATTTAATTATTATTAGGGCCTGAGCACTGCTGGTGGAAAGTATTCAGACCCCCTTAAATTTTTCACTCTTTGTTATATTGCAGCCATTTGCTAAAATCATTTAAGTTCATTTTTTTCCCTCATTAATGTAC
>JAHKKF010519069.1:0-25627 GCA_019740295.1 Labeo calbasu | reverse complement strand
AATGTGTATCATAACAAAAAAAGCTCCATCCCCCAAGTCACAAAAATCAGATAAAGTCATGAGACAATGCGCTCAAAAAAAAAAAAAAAAAAAAAAAATCTACTATTAAATAACAAAAAAAAAACAACAACAACAAAAAAAAAATGCACTGAAGGATAGAATACAGAACTAAATACACATTTGTATGATACACACATAAAAAGAACCACATACATATCTGGGATTGCTGCATGCTCCATACATCATTTTCATTCACCATGCAGATAAACCTCTGAATTCCAGAACCATGTGACATTTTGTCTGCTTCATGGGTGTCACCTGAAGTGCTGGTGTGGATACAGTCAGTTTTTTAGAGGGAAAAGACATTATGACCGTTTAAACAAAAAATGAACAAATGAAAACGTATTGTACAAGTGTCCTGAGTAATTATCTTGAGTTAAACAGCAACAGTAAATGACGTTTTCACTAACAGTCAGAACTATAAGTTTGTGCTTTTAAAATCGGTGCCTTTTATAGACCATAATAAACCAGTTTTGGTTTACATCACTTAAAAAAACATTTTTATTTTTTCTTTTCTGTTGTTTTGTGAAACAGCAGAACATTTTGAAATATGACTGTGTATTTCCATTCCAATGTCACAGGAAAGAAAAAAAAAACTGACTATAACTCCAGTTAAATAAACTATGCCAAATGGTGGAATTTGTTTAACTAGCACCAAAACCCTTCATAGTCAATGTCCAAAGTGTATTTCATATACATCATCAGACGTAAACCGAGAGTGAAATACAGTGGAAAGTGAACATTTGTCAAGCTGTCTGTGCGTGTAGACAGTACCAGAAACAATACATAAACAACACAGTGAAATCCTTTGGGATTCAGCTTTCTCTACCATTGTCTGTAAACGCAGAGCATCGTATCGCTGAGGTACTGAGGTCTGTAGCTGCAGTTTTACACTGAACTTGTTTCTAGATGAGAGCCAGCGAACATCCTTGAACACAATAGTTGTACAATGCAAGTTAGGTAGTTTTAAAAAGTCAATATGGTGATGTTAATTTTTGCATGTTTCGTTTTTTTGCCACAAAAATATTTGGCTGATCAGTTTTCCCCCCAGTGGGAATGAGTACAGGTGGAGTAGGTCAGCATGTTAGACCTTTGACATCAATGTCACAAGTAATAAATATCCACGTATCTTGAGTGAAGTCCACTCTGAAATCGAGTGAACCTGCGTTTTCCTCTGTTGCCCTCTAGTGGATCATCTCTGCTTTTGCTCAGGAGGTTCCAGCTGTTATTTCATCTGTTTGAGTCTCTCAATGTGATGGCAAAGTTTCAGAGCAGGACCCAGTTTCAGCCCCATGTACTTCATGATCATGTCACTCCGCAAAAGCATCAAGGCCTTGCCATCAATTTCCTGTGGAGAAGCAAAACAATCCATTAGAAAATCTATTTGGAATACTGGTTTTAAAAAAAGTGCACAAAACATATGAGAAATACAGAAAATCATCTCTCACATGTTTCCTGAAGAGTTCTGCATGCGGGCCCAGTGCATGTGGATCAGCGTCACGTACAAATTGCATCACGTCCTCTATACTCCAGGATGACGGACTCTTGTTAGACATTTTGGACGGATCCTTTTCTGATGCTTGATGATCAGGCCCAGTGGTTGAGCTAGCAGCTACAAAACAACACAAATTAAGAATGTCCGTTAAATATCAAAAATAAATTTGGGAACTACAAAAAGTTTTTTATTTTATTTTTTTTTATTTACACATTTAGATGAATTTGTATTAAAACAATTGCCACTAGGGGACACTGCAATATTATATATACATATATATATATATATATATATCATTCTAACATGTTTATTTATGCAGTATCTATGTAGTATGTATACTGTGCACAGCATTTTCTGTATGCATAGAATAACAGGATGACCAGGTCACCTTTTTTCACTCATAAACTGACTGGACTACATAAAAGTTAAGTTTTTTCAGACAAAAAAAAAAAAAAAAATTAAAATTTAAATAAAGTCAAAATATATTGTGGTAGGCAGTATTTATTCTTACTAATGTAGAAACATGTTAGAACTATTTATATATATATATATTAATATTACAAATCCTCTGAAAGCTTAATAAATAAGCTTTCTGTTGATGTATGGTTTGTTAGAACAATAGAACAATATTTGGCTGATATACAACTATTTGAAAATCTGGAGAGTGGAGAAAAAAAAAATCTAAATATTGAAGTTTTCCAAATTAAGTTCTTAGCAATCCATATTACTAATCAAAAATTAAGTTTTGATATATTTGCAGTAGTAAATTTACAAAATATCTTCACGGAACTTTACTTAATATCGAAATGATTTTTGGCAGAAAAACTGATAATCTTGACCCATACAATATATTTTTGGCTATTGTTACAAATATACCCATGCTACTCAAGATTGGTTTTGTGGTCCAAGGTCACAAATATGCTTTGTTATATGTGGGAGGCAGCATTCATTGTAAACATTATTTTGAACATTTTCATTTTGTGCACAATATACATACCACATATTGCGGAAACGATAATAACAGTGTGATACCATCAAATATAGCCCACAGCTGAAAGTAGTACATGCTAGATGCAGAATGTTGTGGATTATGTGTGTCATCATACAGTAATAAAGCATTATTGTGTTTTATAATCACAAAGTAATTTCTGCCTGCCTCAACTGACGTATACATTAAAAAAAAAACAAAAAAAAAACGGAACATTATTGAATGGGAGTGCTGGTCTAGGATCAGTCCCTCCTTGACTGTTCTGGACTCAGTCTCTTTAAGATAAAAAATAAAACTGAACCCCAAACATCACTCCCACTCCAAGATGCTATTTAAATATATATGGCCCCCTGAGCCGCTAACAGGCTTTAATCCATATCAAAGCCTATTGTGGCACTTGACATTTGATTAGAGAAAATACATCTGGTCCTCACACAAGCACTCTGCGCGGAACTGATATGGGTGTTTATCCCATGATAGAAATAGATCTCAGTCTCTGAAGAGCAACACTGATCGCATAAGCCAAGCCGCTAGACCGAAAGCATTCTAAGGGAACTGAAAAATAAAACTGTTCTGCTTTAGGGCTCAAACACAAGCGTAACGCCAACAAGCGGAGACACTGAAAGACTTCAAATGATTCAATATCTTCAATCTAAATCAAGAAACACTCTACTTAAGCTTAGATGGAGACAAGGTTGAACCACTGATGTCACATGGACTATTTTAACAATGTCCTTACTACCTTTCTGGGCCTTAAACGTGTCAGTTGCGTTGCTGTCTAAACACGGTCAAAAAGCTCTCAGATTTTAATCAAAAATATGTTTACTTGTGTTCTGAAAATGAACGAAGGTCTTATGGGTTTGGAATGACATGAGGGTGAATAATTAATGACAGGATTTTCATTTTTGGGTGAACTATCCCTTTAATTCTGGTCATCTACAAGCACGGGTGTCGCAACCCGGAGGAAAAGGGGGACAAGTAGTCATACATGTTATTAATAGTGTGTGAAGGTGTCTAAACAAAGCGTTCTTACATAGCCTACCTTCCACTCGTCTGTGTGTACGTGTAGGTCCCAGCTCAGAGGGGTTGGAGGAGAGTCTGCGGAGGGGTGGGGGGTGAGAAGGGTAGTGCGGGCTGCTTCCGACCGGAGTGTGATACTCAGACGTGCTCCGTAGTGCGGGGGGCCGGGGGGCAACGGAATTGGAGGCAGAGTCTATTGACACTTCTGAGAACTGCTGGTCTGTGGTGGCGCCATTTTCAGCATGTGCGATGGTTTCTGGAAGGCGTGAAATGAAATGTTTTAGTTTATACTTAAGGTGCATATGTACATAGGGTACTCTCATGAACGTGTGAATAGAAGTTGTTAAAGTAGTTATTTTTGTTTTCTTTGCACACAAAAAGTACTCTCGTAAATTCATGTATTTACGGTTGAACCACTGATGTCACATGGACTATTAAACAATGTCCTTACTACCTTTACTACATTCCCTTTATTCTTAGTACTGTGTTGTTACCTGAATGATCCACAGCTGTTTTTATGTTTTTTTTGTTTAGTCATGAATCCCTTGTTTGTCCTGAACAGTTAAACTGCTCACTGTTCTTCAGAAACATCCTTTAGGGCCCACAAATTCTATGGGTTTTCTGTGTTTTTGTGTATTTGAACCCTTTCCAACAATGACTGTATGATTTTGAGATCTGTCTTTTAACACTGAGGACAACTGAGGGACTCATATGCAAGGTTCAATTACAAGTACATGAGCGTGAGTAATTAATGACAGAATTTTCATTTTTGGGTGAACCAAAATAAGAGGGATCATACAAAATGCATGTTTTTTTTTTTTATGTAGTACTGATCTGAATATCTTATTTCACATGAAAGACTTTTACATATAGTCCACAAGAGAAAATAAGTTGGATTTATAAAAAATTACCCTGTTTACATACACTTGATTCTTGATTCAGTGTCTTCAGTATCTTCTGTAGCTTCTGAAGAGCAATACTAAATAAAAAAAAAAGGCCTAATAAGAAAAAAATTACACATCTTCATTGTGTTCAAAAGTTTACACCCCTGGCTCTTAATGCATCTTGTTTCCTTCTGAAGCATCAGTGAGCGTTTGAACCTTCTGTAATAGTTGCATATGAGTCCCTCAGTTGTCCTCAGTGTTAAAAGACAGATCTCAAAAATCATACAGTCATTGTTGGAAAGGGTTCAAATACACAAAAACACAGAAAACCCATAGAATTTGTGGGACCTAAAGGATTTTTCTGAAGAACAGTGGACAGTTTAACTGTTCAGGACAAACAAGGGACTCATGAACAACTATCACTAAAAAAAAAAAAAAAACCGCTGTGGATTATTCAGGTAACAACACAGTATTAAGAGGGGTCATTTTTATAAATTTAACTATTATTTCCTCTTGTGGACTATATGTAAACATCTTTTTTGTGAAATATCTTATTCAGTTCCATACCATATAAAAAAACAACAACATGCATTTTGTATGATCCCTCTTATTTTGGTAAAATAATTTACATTTTGCAGATTCTGCAAGGTGTATGTAAACTTTTGACTTCAGCCGTAGATATAAATTTGATCCAACTAGTAATACATTGCAGTTTATAAGTGTCTTCCAATACACGTGCAACCACTTAAAATCATTGTATAATGCTGCTAACACTTTGTGTGTTTGTTTTTTAATCTTCATTTTGCAGCAATGAGCTCGATCTACAAGACACTTAATGAGCTAAACACACCTACTTCTAGCAAATTATAACAGCAGCAGAAAAACAACCCAAATTGGCAGATCATTCACACCCTAATAAAAATCAGACACTTAGTTACAATGTAGACTATTTTAATTAGGAGTCTGTCTGCATTATTAAGACTTTTATTATGTTCATTTAATAAGAGAATGAACAGAGGTGTCTAACTGCAGCTAAAGAAAACCCTGTCCTCCATTCGCCTTCAGTTTAACCAATCAGAACCAGCTTGGATCTGCTGCAGTTATTATGGCATAAACACTCAATCGCTATCATCCACTCTCAGACACTAACAAGCAAAAGCACTTAGAACAGCTGAACAGGTCATACCATCTGAGGGCAGAGCTTCTGTTCTCTGTAGTTTTGGGGACAGGGCAGCAGTGTAGGCAGATGAATCTCTGTTGAAACGTCTTGTACCTCGCGCTACAGACAAAGCTTCTGACGTCTCCTCTTTCACTGCAACAGAAGACAAAAAAGATATAGATCACTTCTGGAAGACCACAGGATTTACTTCTGATATCACACAAGTCTGGATTGGTGACTAAAATATAGTTCACCCAAAAATGAAAATTCTGTCATTAATTACTCGCCCTCATGTCGTTCCACACCCGTAAGGTTCATTGATCTTCAGAACACAAATTAAGATATTTTTGATGAAATCCAAGAGCTTTCTGACACTGCATAGACAGAGACAGGACTACCACGATCAAGGCTCAGTAAGGTAGTAAAGACATTGTTAAAATAGTCAATGTGACATCAGTGGTTCAACCGTAATGTTGTCTTGAACTTGATAGTTGTTTTGTCATGATGCAGGGTCAGAAAGCTCTTGGATTTCATCAAAAATATCTTAATTTGTGTTCCAAATATTTGTAATTTTTAGTTACAGTAATTTTAGCACTTCAACGGATTTAAACCTATAGTTTCTAATTTACCTCTTTTTATATTTTTGATTTCATTTTATTTTAGATTTAGTTCAGTTACTGCAGTTTCTAATAGTTTTAGTTTCTGTTATCAGTAACAACATGGACACAAACAAATGCACACATACCTGATTTGCTCCGTTCGTACGCCTTGTGTGTGTTAGTACTCAGTGGACTGAACGGCTGGCTGCTGAACAGGTTATCGCAATGCAGATGGTGACAGAGAGTTTCTAGAAAGCGTAGAACGAACGATGCACTGGAGGCAGTGGGGAGCTTGACGTAGTGGATTCCTCCTTCAGAGCGAACTGCAAGAAAGTAGAATTTGTGCAAAATTAAATACACATAACTGTATTACTCTTAAACATCACATGGAATGCATGCAACTGGAAATGCATAGATGGGCCATTCTACAGAACTGGTCCAAATCAGAGTTGGAAATGTCTTAAAAAGTGTCTTTTTCCAAAAAAATGTTATGGATGCAAATTGTATAATATCCAAGGTGAAGTTAACTCTCATATTGTGTTTTCAGAAAGTTTTGGAATATTTGTCCTCTCCCCAAATTTGTCACTATCGACACAGTAACATATAAAGTAATTAGAAGAGTTATATTGACCTATTAAGATTTTGCTTACATCTACATTGTAAAATATATATATATATATATATATATATATATATATACACATACACATACACTGCCATTTTATTAAAAAATTAAGAGATAAATCAATAATTACATTTTTAACAATATTAACAATAATTTATGAGATTTGTTGTATTTTGAATCCAGTTTTTCTTTGTATAAGGCAAAAAGTTGATCATACTGATTTCAAACTTGAGGATTCATTTGTTTGAATATACATTGAACCAAAAACTATCATAACATCTTCGTTGATAATTCAGTATACTTTATTTTTGACAAAACATCCCATGTTTCGGTAGTAACGGTAGTGTTTTTGGTAGCAGCCACATCACATTACAGAACTTTAATTCACATACTAAAACACTAGTAAAACATACTAAAATACTAAAAATTTGCATAACTGTACTAAAATTTTGTTTATTTCCACAAAATAAACTTGTGTGTTCCCTTTTGTCACTACCGAAACAATGATGACATGTTCTGGTCGTGACAGTTTTGGTAGTGACAAATTTATGGAATAACACCCCCCCCCCAAAAAACAAAGATGTCACTACCGAAACTCCACCAAATGTTTCGGTCGTGACTGTTTCGGTAGTGACAAGTTTAGATACTTTTGAACCTAGCTCAAAAATGCTAATCAGCACATGGTTTGCTAGCACAGTTGTGAGCAGTTGCACACATATAAAATCTAAATGTTATGGAATAACTCCCAAAAAAGTGTGCTTAATTTCAGAAAAGGTGTAAGTGACGTTCATTGAAGTTACACACAGATTTTTCTGACTTTTGAACACATTTACCTCGAAATGACGGGACCTATCTACTCACCATATAGCTATGAGAGAGAGGGACACATGAATATTTCCTAATCTTAAATGTAGGGGTGTAATTAAAATCGGTCTCAGCCAATGGACTAAAACATGCTTCGGCAGTGACATGAAAATGCGGGACACTTTTTTTTTTTTTTTACATATGGTTTCATAATTTACAAAGAAAACACAAAATAAATATTTTTTTAACTTTCACATTGTAAAAAAAAATCAAAAAGACATTAAAAAAAAACAACAACAACGGAAAATAAAACAAAAATTATTTCATAAATTGAAATTTAGGAGTTAGGATTCGGGACAGCCACCTCCCAATTAAAAGTACCCAATAAATTATGATTTTATATATATTAAGCCTAATAACGTCAAATATAATTGTGAGCTTCAAAAGATAATAGACGGATCTTAGTAAACATTTAAGATTTGAATACTTAAATGCTTTTTAAATGTGTTTTTTGGATGTGGGACGGCAGTTTGCACCAATTCTGTACAATGGCCCATTCAATCTAGTATGCCTTTCATGAGTATATGACTTGTACCATAAAGAAAAACCTAGGCCAAACCATCCAAATGCTTGTATTTTTTTTTAAACAGCATTTATAAATTGATTGAGAGGAGGGGGGGTTGATCTGGCTAAATGGGTGCCGATTAAGGGGCCATGGCGTCGCAGCAGATGGCCCCACAGCCCTAGCGTGGGCCCCACCCCCTGCGCACACACAAATATAAACACGCATACACATACGCACACTTTCCCCTGGGGACACCCCAATCAAACGCTCCAAAACCAGGTTACACACAGATGTCATCCCTTATTACTTGCAGTCTGATGACATCAGCTGTGCACACACACACACTTCTCTTTAAATATAGACACACCCTGCTCCTTTCAGGTCACCCACACACCCATGCATTCACTTTACCCGTTATTGTTAAATACACACATGTTGACAGCCTTAAAATAACATACAAGTACACTAATTCAAACGGAGCTCAAGTCTTATAGCAATATGCCATTCAGCTCTCAAAACACTTTAGATTATGAATCGTTCTTCCTTTAGGGGCACTTTGAACTTCCTGACATATTGAATAATGAACTTCTTCAAACTATGTTTCATATTTGTTTAAACACGCATCACATGTCATGGCCTCGATCAACCTTTAAGTAGATTTTTTTTTTTAGCATTAGGATTTAGTTAGGATTTACTAACAAGTTAACTAGCAATAAATTAACTCTAAATTTCTAAAAATTAAATATAATGCTTATTCAGAATAAAAGAAAAAAAAAATTCAATATAATATTTATCCTGAATAAAAGATTTTTTTTTTTCATAAGAAGATTTTTAAGTTAATATAAAGTAAAAGAAAAAGAATTTATATATATATATATATAAACACATGTATATAAAATGATTTATGATTAATATTTTTTACTTTTATATTTTGAATATTTAAAATAGTAAAATATACATATAACAGAACTTAAAATAGTAAAAGTAAAAAAACTTAAATATTATAAATTTAATACAATAAAATATAATATAATATTTTATTATATTTTATTATATAATATAATATAAATCATTTAAAAGCATTCTTCCTTCCTGGCAGAAATGTTCTCCTAATCAAAGAATCACCCAGATTTTTTTATTTTGATATTATGAGTGAGAGTAATTACATTTGTCATTTCTCAGAGAATCCAAAAATAGCTAACAAGTTACTAGCAATAAATTAACTCAACAATTGTCAAAAATGCAATATAATACTGATCCTGAATAAAAGATTTGTTTTTAATATAAAGTAAAAGAAGAAGAGTTTTTTTTATATTATATAACAACTTAAAATTGTTAAAGGAAAAAAATACTTAAATATTATAAATGTAATATAATAAAATGTAATATAATACAAATAATTTAAAATTAAATTTTTGATATTATGAGTGATACTAATTACATTTTTTCATTTTTCAGAGAATTCAAAAATAACTAGTAATAAACTGTAAATTTCCAAACATTTAAATATAATATTTATTTTGAATACAAGAAAAAAAAAACTTATATTTTGAATATATAGACAGAGAACTTAAAAATACTAAAAGTTAAAAAAAAACATTTATTAACAATATAATATAATGTAATGTAATGTAATGTAATGTAATGTAATATAAATAATTAATTTAATACTGTAATACTATTTGTTATTTTAATATACTATTTTGAATTTTTTCTTTCTGGCAGAAATGTTCTCCTAATCAAAGAATCACTCCTAAATGGAACCCAGATCAGTCTCTAAAGCAGATGCAAACTAACCTCTGATGATTTCCCCGCCGTCAGACTGAGATTGCAGGAAGCTAAACAGAGCTTTAGGCTGAAACGCACAGTCCACGCAAGCTTGGACCGCGTGCTGAAGAACCGTGTTCACGGGACCCGGCCCAAAATGATCAGGCAGCTGCAACAAAAGTTTACGGTCCAGATGCGGCCCTGGGTCTCCATGTTTGTTCACATACACACAAACTAGAAGAGGACACAGAGTGGAAAGTCAGGTGAAGCGTACAACAAAGCAAAGCCTTTAGAATAGGTGGCCCATGTATGGTAGAAAATAAAGGGGGGAAGATAAAAGCCTACCTGTGGACACAACTCCTGAGTCTCTTGTTGTCTGCAGACTAGACAGTCTCCCGTCTGACACAGAGGACGACAACGTGGGGCTTGAAAGTGAATGAGGAACCTTTTGTTTCCTCTGTAACGGCGGAAGACAGAGAGCGAGAGATAAACCACCAATACCCACAAAACAACCCCACTTTTGTTTGCCCACCTTCTGACTCACAAAACTGCTTTATCTTCATTACGACAGACCCTTGTCTAAAACTAAATGAATCCAGCATGTTTAATGTACCGTTCATGCGGAAGAATTATAGTAGAAGTGCTAATGTTTAATATGGATAATTGCTCATGACATACGACCCCATCCTAAATCAAACAAAAGCTGCGTAATGATCTGTAATTGGGGCGATTTTCTTTCTCCTCCGCCCTCTTTAAAATCCCATTATGCTGGCATCAGATTCAATCAAAAATGTGAAAAATAAACGTCAAAGTATCTTTTGTGTTCCTCACAAAAAAGAAAATCATACAGGTTCCCCTTTTAAACCTATTAAACCACAAAAAAGCAGTTCTACCTTGCTGCCAGGTTTGGGTCCTCTCTTTTTATATGGTTTGGGTGTGAGCGGTGAGCTCATGGGACTCTTGGGTGCAGTGGACTGCGTTTGGCCATTCGGCGACGTGCCACTTGCAGCTGCTGCTGCCTCAGCTGCTGCTTTTAGCATGGCGATGGTCTGGCTCTTGGGTCTCCTCCCTCGTACCCCCTTGCGGACTGGCAAAGGAGGCAGTGGGTGCGGCAGGCGGTACGGGGACTGCATGGAGCGCCAAGGCTGACTGGACTGGCCCAGTGTTGGAATAACAGTCTTTGGGAAAGTGACTGAAGGTGGGGGAGAAAAAAAAAAATGAAGAGGTTACTTAAAGCATTATGATAGGACAAATATAATATTATGGTTTGAACCAAATAATACTAAAAAAAAAAAAAAAATGTATTAAGCTGAATCAACTGGAAAAACTAATTCATATAAATTAATTGCTTTGACGATGACAAACAAAAGTTCCATGCTATTACATATAATGATAAAATATCATGGTATATGAATATGCTAATCATACTTCACTATGGTACAGTTGAGGTTTATAAGTTTACTTCCCCCTTTCAGAATCTGCAAAATAGTAATTATTTGACCAAAATAAGAGGGATCATACAAAATGCATGTTATTGTTTTATTTAGTACTGACCTGTATAAGATATTTCACATAGATGATGTTTACATATTGTCCACAAGAGAAAATAATAGTAGAATTTATAAAAATGACCCGTTCAAGTTTACATGCCCCTGATTCTTAATACTGTGTTGTTACCTGAATGATTCACAGCTGTTCTTTTTGTTTAGTGATAGATGTTCATGAGTCCCTTGTTCTGAACAGTTTCTGCTTGCTGTTCTTCAGAAAAATTCCTCAGGTCCCACAAATTCTTTGGTCTTTCAGTATTTTTGTGTATTTGAACCCTTTCCAACAATGACTGTATGATTTTAAGATCCATCTTTGTACACTGAGGACAACTGAGGGACTCATATGCAACTATTACACAAGGTTCAAACACGATGCATTAAGAGCCAGGGGTGAAAACTTTTGGAATTTGAAGCTCAGGGTAAATTTAACCTTTTTTGTACTCTGAGAAACATGTAACCATCTTCTGTAGACTTTGAAGGGCCATACTAAATGAACAAAATATGATATTTAAGCAAAATAAGAAAAATTATTTTGTTCAAAAGTTTTCACCCCCAGCTCTTAATGCATGGGTTTTCCTTCTGGAGCATCAGTGAGTGATTGAGCCTTCTTTAATAGCTACATATGAGTCCCTCAGTTGTCCTCAGTGTAAAAAGATGGATCTCAAATTCATACAGTCATTGTTGTAAGGGTTCAAATACACAAAAATATTATTCAACACAAACAAGGGACTCATGAACTATCACTAAACAAAAAAAACAGCTGTGGATCATTCAGGTAACAACACGGTATTAAGAATAAAGGGGATGTAAACTTTTGAACAGGGTCATTTTTAAAAATTCAACTATTACTTTCTTTTGTGGACTATATGTAAATGTCTTTTATGTGAAATATCTTATTGAGGTCATTACTAAATACAAAAAAAAAAAATAATAATAATAATAATAATAACAACATGCATTTTGTATGATCGCTCTTATTTTGGTAATATAATTAACATTTTGCAGTTTCTGAAAGGGGGGTGTAAACTTTTGACCTCAACTGTATATACTAAAGGGATTTACTCACCCTCAAACCTTCTTAGGTGTATATGACTTTCTTCTTTCAGATGGAGTTATATTAAAAATGTCCTGGCTCTTTCAAGCTTTATAATGGCAGTAAATGGGTGTTGAGATTTTGAAGCAAAATAAAGTGCATCCATCCATCATGAAAATTCCACATGGCTTCAGGGGTTAATAAAGGCCTTCTGAAGTGAATCAATGTATTATTAAGAACAATATTAATTGTATTTGTCTGATTGTATTCGTCTGAAAGAAGAAAGTCATATACACCTAGAATGGCTTTTTTTTGATAAAGGAAAGGATTTAGATCATAGGTCTGTTTTTTGTATTATTAAATCAACTGGTTATTCATCACTAGTAGCATTTAACTTGTTACTACAATGTATTAAAACCTACAATATGATTACACCATTGTTTTGAGCCCTGCTGCCTTACATGCAGTATCCCCAAGATAAATTGAATGATTTATACTGACATTCAACATTAAATGATTAAATCTTACTGCAGTAATTTCACCCATCTGGGTGTCTCATTGGCCATCACACAATATGCATTGAATGCTTTTTAATAAGGCAACCCACACCTCCCAACACAAACAAATAGGCATTTGTATTTATAAAAATAGAAAAATAATACAATTCTCATGCAGACTGAATTGAGTGGATCCAACAGAGTCACAAACTCTGATCTTTCCCCTTTGAATCTGACCACTTAAAGGCTTTTCAAACTGCTGAATTCTCTCCCTCAGAGGCCATTTTAGATTTTGCATATTAGAAGCGTCACATTACAGCCCTGAAAGAGGCTGTTTAGAAACGGGGAGCGCAAAAATTGAGTCGTCTAGGGATCCTCTTCAAGACGGAGTGAGGCGAGACCGTTTCAGCTGGCCATTGTGCCCCACAGGAGGCATGTGCTTTTCAGCACCCTATTGTTTTGCAGGCCTCCCCCCAACGGCTCTCTGGTCAAAGGGCTCTTTTCTGAGGCCAACAGGTAATCCTCATTAGGAAGAAAGACTAACCTCTTTCTCCACCTAGACGAGTGCATTATCAAGCTGTGGGATGAGATTTGACGGGTATGCAAGTGCAATGAAAGGAGTCAATTTTATCCCGCACAGAGCGACAAACAATTTTCTATGAATATTACTGAGCAGGCGAGTTAATGCATTATTCATTTTGTTGCTGGTTCAAAAAACAGTGCCTACTTTATAGTCTCATTTAAAAGAGCACCTTATGGTTTTCACTTGAAGTGCTCTACATTAAAGCACATTATATATTTTCAGGTAATGCATGAATGTTAAATGCATGCAAGTGTAATATACTGAATAATGACAAAATAATATAATAAAATAATTTTTACCAAGCAGATGTACAAGAAACAGCTCTGCAAGGAATACAAATAAATAACAGAAAAAAAAATAGACAATAGACAGTGCTTTGAGTTATGTTCATTGTAAATTCATCAAATGCATCCATGCGAGTTTGCTAATAAAAAATTTATCTCCAATGCGCACACCCTGCCTTGCAAACCAAATATTCTTAATATTCGCAAATCCTTTTTCCTTTCCTCCCCTTGAATACCCACAATATCAAATATCTGCAGTTCAGCATCAACAAATCCATCAGTGAAGGTGTAAAATAGCACAAGTCGATGCTTTCTGCGTATCAAACAACACCGAAGTGAAATCTCCAACATATACACACCTCCTTCAGACCATCGGCACCAAATCTCCTATTATTGCCTCTGTATGGGCCATCTTTAAGATCAGATAAACTTCTCATATTACAGGGCGGCTGACGGGCGGTCAGCAGAAGTCGGCTTTGCTAAGTACATCTGGGAGCTTTCACAGAGTCCTATGTGCAGCTGCTCTCCTGAGCCTCGAGAGCGGAACGGGAAGCCTGAGACGCACAGGTTTAATGAGGAGAGGAGAAAAAGCGTGCGAGGAATGGACAAGTGTTTTCTTTCATTTGAAAGCGGCCGATTCTCATTCAAATATCTATGAATGTAAGCAGGCTTGGGAGGAATCAAGCTTATTAAGCGCACATATGCATAATGGGCATGCAAAACAGAAGCATTTTCAGAAGCTGTCATGGACGATGTACAAGCAAACTATATCCGCCCTCATCGGTTTAAAGGTGAAGTGTATTTCTAAACAGTTGAATCCAGTGACCCAGTGACCCCTAGGTTGACTCCCACACCCGTCTGGTCACGGGAGAGGTTGCGACCGATGTGCAACCAAGGTGTCCAAGCAAAACCAGTCTAATTACTCCATCTCTTCCACAATATTTACATTTCGCCCCACACCAGACCCGAACGCCAGGGCAATCTGTCTATGGCTGACTGCAGCTTCAACTCAGCAGGAACTAGAACCACATGTTGTGGGGGAGTAATGCCGAAAAAGAGTGTGTGTCTGCGTCCATGCATATGCGTGTGTGTGGTATAAGGGGATATAGGGTTCCCTGAGCCTCAGGCAATTTAATGAAACAATGCAATCTGTTAAAGAGCTGAAGTCAAAACAGCTACAGCGGTTCAACACAAGCTTTCAAATATTTTTGCGGCTTCTGTACAAAAACGATTAATCAGAGTATTTACTTTTTCCAGTCAGCAAGATTTTTTCCATTTAGTTCAAGCTTATCAGTTGAATTACTCTACTTGATGCATATGTATTTTCTTGCTAAAACAAACTTCAGAAGTGAATTCTACATAGCACAAAATAAACAGAATTTGATCAGTGTTATGCAAAATTAACAAATGCATCACTTCATAACTGACCAGGATAAACAATCAACTGTATATGAAAAAAAAAAAAAAAAATCACAATCTAATTTACCTTTTTCTTAAAGACTCCTTTGTGGCAAGCCACATTAACATTTAATGCTATATACAGTACAGGGTCAATTTTTGGAAATTGAGATTTATATCATCTGAATAAAGCTGAATATCATCTGAATAAATAAGATTTCCATTGATGTATGGTTTGCTATGATAGGACAATGTTTGGCCGAGATACAACTATTCAAATATCTGCAAATCTGAGGGTGCAAAAAAAAAAAAAAAATACTAAATATTGAGAAAATTTCCTTTAAACTTGTCCAAATTAAGTTCTTAGCGATGCATATTACTGCTAAAAAATTAATGTAGGACATTTACAAAATATCTGCATGGAACATGATCTTTACTTAATATCCTAATGATTTTCAGCATTAAAAGAAAAATCAATAATTTTGACCCATACAATGTATTGTTGGCTACTGCTACAAATATACACTTACGACTGGTTTTGTGGTCCAGGGTCACAAATTTTTATGTTGCTGAGGTCATTTTTGAATACTACTAAGTATTCTAAGAGTGACTAGCATCTTAATATGCAGTGAATAAGTATTACTGACCAGCCGAATACTTATTTCCTTGCTGGTATAGTGACAATTAACTATTCCTGCAGTACAGTACCATTTCCTTTTTCTCCTTTTGAATTTGATGGTGATCTGTGGTTCAGATATTAACTATTCACTCCTGACTGGTGTGTATTCCAAAAGTTGCTGGTAGCAATTCAGTAAGATTTAACTGAACCATAGCCTTTCTGAATAGCCACTGCATAGTACAAAAAAGCACTTGCAAGTAGTGCATTATGAAATGCAAAAATTAAATATTAATGACTATTAAACAATTAATATTGGAATAAGTACTAGTATCTAAACAAATGCTGGTGAAATTGCAGAAGGCACTAGTCACTATTTCATTACTTGTAATTAAAAAAACGAGTAACATAAATATAGATTCGTTGATTTAAAAGAATTAATATTAAAACCGCTTGCCATAGTCGCTCAGCTCAATGAATGCTTTTCTCAAATAGAGAAATAAAAGTGGAGTGTTCGTCCACTGCAACAGCAAGCAGCTGAAAGCAACAGGAATGAAACCTTGGCAAAAATACACTCAAATTAAACTCATGTGACCTAAATACACAAGCCACTAAAACAAAGCAACAGACATCAGAGACAAAAGCCTCGGAAATACGCCTGAGGAACTCACCAAAACGCCAACTTTCAACTATATCCGCGTTGTGCAAAAACGAATCCGGTGTAAATCTTTCGCTTGGTGCAGAATGCCTGTTTTTAAAGCAATAGAACAACCGGAGCTTGCGCTTACTTTCGCGCCCGGTTTGAGCAGCAGCGGTAGCGGCAGAAGCGCATGACAAAGCCCGTGCCGGTGGAGCCCTGATCGGGCAATATCTGATTAATATGGAGGCGGGGACGAGGAGAGGAGGAGGAGGGGGAGGAGGAGAAGGAGGGGGGAGATTGGGGGTCGCATTCATGTTATCAAGTAGATTGACAGCCCGTAACTATAAGGGAGTGAATATTAAAATGTGATTAGTATTAAAATACAATAAAATATTTATATTTATTTACAGTAAACCTTATTTGTATCTTATTAAATAATAACATTTATCTTTAAAATGTACATGTTTAAGACTTAGTCTACATGTTAATGGAACATTCATAAATAATAATAATAATCTGAAAATAACTAACACTACCAGTCAAAAGGTTTTTTTAAAATGTTTTTAAAAGAAGTCTCTTCTGTTCACCAAGCCTGCATTTATGTGATCCCAAGTACAGCAAAAACAGTAAAAATTTGAAATATTTTTACTATTTAAAATAACAGGTTTTTATTTGAATATATTTTAAAACGTAATTTATTTCTGTGCTTTCAAAGCTGAAATTTTTAGCATCATTACTCCAGTCACATTATCATTCAGAATTCATTCTAATTTTCTGATTTGCTGCTCAAAAAACATTTATTATTATTATTACTATGTTAAAAAGAAAAAAAAAAGCGGAGTAGAATTTTTTCAGGTTTGCTTGATGGATAGAAAGTTTCGAAGAACAACATTTATCTGAAACAGAAATTATAAACATCTTTATCATCACTTCTGATCAATTTAAAACATCCTTGCTAAATAAAGGTATTAATTTCTATAATTTCTTTCCCAAGAAAAAAATAGTCCAAGCTTTTGAATGGTATTGTGTATGTTACAAAAGCTTTTCATTTCAGATAAATGCTGATCTTTCAGCATTTCAGCATCTCTAATCTTGAAAAAAAAATGTACTCAACTGTTTTAAATATTGTTAATACTAATAATAATCAAAAAGTTTATTGAAAGGCAAATGAGCATATTAGAATGATTTCTGAAGGATCATGTGACACTGAAGACTGGAGTAATGATACTGAAAATTTAGCTTTGTTCACAGGAGTAAATTACATTTTAAAATATATTTTAAACAACAAAATATTTCACATTATTACTGCTTTTGCTGTATTTTTCTTAAATTATTGCAAGAGAAGAGAATTCTTTAAAAAACATTAAAAATTTTACTGTTCACAAACTTACTGTGTTGTCTAGTAGTGTATAAATTAATAAATGATTAGTATTATTATTAAGTTTTCTCTAAAATCTCTAAAAAATAGTAATAAGTAAATAATCATTTTTTTTACAGTGCAAAACAAAGACATCGGAAAACATTGCATGACAATACACTTCTTTTTTTTTTAAATGTTATTTATATAAATCTGGCAAAACAGGGTAGTTGCTATTAACTCTGACAAACTTTCACATTTTACATTCAGCACCCCATAATCATCAGTCTCCTGCCATTTCAAAGCTCCTCCCAGGCTTTTAGGGCTGAAGGGGGTAAAAGGTTAATGGAGATCAGATTCAGAGCGCCCGGTTTGAAGCAAACGGGTCCAGAGAGGCATGAATGACGCTCCTGCTGGAGGTATTTATATGCTTTCTTACACACCCGGCGGGTATAGTCTCATACCAACACCTCAATCTGGTACCAATCGTAATCCCAAACCCCATTCAGAATTCCCTGCTAAAGCCAAACAAACCTTACTCAAGCCTTTGATGAATCCCGTAAAATGAAGCAAATGTATAGCGGAGATTATTACAAATACACAAACAGTCTACAGCCAAATTGGATTTGTCTGCTTTGTCTCACACATTTATTTTAAACGCATTAATGCCACCCTAGTGTGCGAGATGTGTGAAAGCACCAACACTTATTAAGAAAACTTGCCCTGTTGTTCTCACTTTAGGTGTGAGAATGGGAGCAGAGGTGAGTATGTAACTAATAAGCATAACTAGTGATAATAAACAGCTCTAAAAATAACTTCAAATGAGGCATATTTAAGTGAAGCATACCACATAATGGACTGTTTTAAACTAAACAAAAGCATTTTGTTATCAAATCCATTATGGAGGAAACAATATATTTGAAATCATAACAGTAAATTAAGGTAAAAATGATGGAAATGCAAAAATGATTAAATTCTTATTATCTGCACATTAGTAGGCAGACTGTTTGTTGCTTTATAAATTAACAGCTCAATCCAAAGAAAATTAAAAATGCCTAACTCAGTGGGAAAATATTCTGAGATAGGCAGAAAAAAAAAGGTTTGTGACAGACAATTTTCTCTGAAACATGTTTGAGCTCTTCTGTAATAATACATCAGAAACATAATTAAAATCAATGACCTGAATCAAAGTAAACTCTCAGAAGACATATTCTAAAACAAACCAGCAAACACCAGATATCCTGAAATCTCCTCAGATTACAGAAATCTAATCTAAACCATATTTTAATTAAAGAGAAAAAGTCTAATTTATCTGTAAATGCAACCACGTTCGTCCTTTGTCTTGCATCCAGAGCTCGTCTTTCCATTGTTCTAAGCACTTATTACTGTTGTTCTTTACTACATTATTCATACATGCACATGTGCACATACACAATGTGCTCTGCGCCAGCTAGAAATACTGAAAAAAAGACATCCCTCAAACACCCGCAGACATTTTTTTCAGCGCTCATTAGAAAGGTGGTACTCTCTAATGATCAGTTAAAACTACTATGCAAGGCAAATGAGTACAAATCACACACAAAGGAAAGGATAAATGCACAGTTCCTGCTCTCCTGCCTCCTTTTAATGCTCACTGAAATACATAAGAATTTACTGTTTGCTTTTTCATATTAATAAATAAAATAGTACTCAAAATAACTGCATTAAGCACTTTAGAAAGAATATAGGTTACCCTGGACCACCGATCATTTTTTTTTTAAAATTGAGATTTATACATTATCTGAAACCTGAATGAATAAACTTTCCATTGATGTATGGTTTGTTAGGATAGGACAATATTTGGATGAGATACAACTATTTAAAAATCTGGAATCTGAGGGTGCAAAAAAACTAAATACTGAGAAAATCGCTTGTAAAGTTGAATTTCTTAGCAATGCGTATTACTATTAAAAATTAAGTTTTTATATATTAACGGTAGGAAATTTACACAATATATTCATGGAACATGATCTTTACTTAATATCCTAATGATTTTTGGTATAAAACAAAAATCTATAATTTTGACCCATAATATACAAGTGCGACTTATGACTGGTTTTGTGGTCCAGGGTCACATATGACTGTTCTTTTCATTTCAAGGAAAAATGTCTACTATTTTTTGGAGTATAAATCAATTCAGAATTTTTGGTGCAGTCAAAGATGAGCAATTTGAAAGCACAAAGGTCTTTTGTTTGATAAACCTCTTGAAACCATTCAAACTATAAACTATTGCTGAGTCATGGATTGATCCAAGTGTTTTCAGTAAAACTGTGGCAGTGAATTGTGAATAGGCTGTAAATAATTTACAATGATTCCGAATGAAACGCCAACTCTGATGGTTGGGAGAAAATGTAATCCTTGTTGTGTCCTGAATTCTGTGTCTCAAAGATCCATTTATTTATTTCCTGTAACTGCATAGAGAAATATTCCAAAAGTCTTTTAAACAAACAAACAAATCAATAAGTAAACACCTGAAGGTCATAAACTATATGAATGCTCAATCAAAAAAAAAAAATCTAGTGCATCAGCATGTACACTGCCATTCAAAAGTTTAGGATCTGTAAGATTTTTTAATGTTTTTTAAAAACTTTTCTGCTCATCAGGGCTACATTTATTTGATTAATAATACAGAAAAACAGTAATATTGTGAAATATTATTGCAATTTAAAATAATGGTCTTCTATTTTAATATACTTTAAAATAGAATTTATTCCTGTGATGCAAAGATGAATTTTCAGCAGTTTTCAGTGTCACCTGATCCTTCAGAAATCAATCTAATATGCTGATTTATTATCAATGCTGGAAACAGTTGTGCTGCTTAATATTTGTTTGAAACCTATGATACTTTATTCAGGATTCTTTGATGAATAAAACGTTAAAAAGAGCAGCATCTGTTTTAAATAGATATCTTTTGTAACAATATACTGGTCGAAGTTTGAGGTCAGTCAGTTTTTTTTCTCTCTTTCTTTGTTTGAAAGAAATTAATACATTTATTCAGCAAGGATGTGTTAAATTGATAAAAAGTGATAGTTAAGACATTGTTCGAAAGATTTTTATTTTAAATAAATGCTGTTCTTTTTGAAAAAAATATCACTGGTTGCAAAAAATAAATCAATAAATCAGCATATTAGAATGATTTCTGAAGGACCTGATGCGATTTCTGATGTGACACTAAAGACTATAGTAATGGCTGATGAAAATTCAGCTTTGCATCACAGAAATAAATTAGATTTTAAAGTATATTAAAATAGAAAACTGTTAATTTAAATTGCAATAATATTTAATATAATATAATATAATAATATAATAGTATTTTCAATCAAATAAATGGAACTTTGATGAGCCTAAGAGACTTATTTACAAAAAAAACATTAAAAATCTTACTAATCCCAAACTTTTGAACAGCAGTGTATGTGAAGCAAGCTTTTGAACAAGATGTGGGGAAAAAGAAAATTCTTCCTCATCTAAATCATATAACCACAGTAAAAATCACAAAATTTACTGCTAATTGAACTTATAGACACTTCATACTTAAAGGCCCTGCATGGTGTGTGACTAGGACAAATGGGAAACATCTCCCAACACCCAATATCCTTTCTGTCTGGTCATGTCCGCTCTGGTAAAAGCAGGAAGAGAGCAGTAAACATGCCTTGAAAATACAGAGGAGGAAGAACTGATGGGACACACGTAACTACCACCATTCATCAAGAACTCTGTTTCATTCACTTCACATCAATTATTCTGCCAGAGCCACACAAACGGCTTAAGCAGGGGTTAAACATTTGAACAGCACCAACAGACAGCGATAAACCATCACATGCAAGATTTACGGCACAACAGCAAATGATATGTAGTCCTGCAAAGTGTGCATGTTAAGTAAATGTTTCTGCCAAAAAGAATTAGGTGTCTGCAGTGAGACTGCTTGTTGCTCACATAAAAAAAGACATATTTTAATTTAGAATAAAGAACAATTAAGTATTAATTCATTTCTAGAGTACAAATGATGTCAGATTTAGGACTGTTACTGACAGTTTAAGTCAAAAGTTTACACCCTGCAGAATCTGAAAAATGTTAATTATCTTACAAAAATAAAAGGGACCTGAATAGAATATTTCACATAAAAGACATTTACATATAATCCTGATACTTAATACTTTGTTGTGACCTGAATAATCCACAGCTGTGCTGGAAAGGGTTCAAATACAAACACAGAAGGGGTTCCAAAAAAAAAAAAAGATTTTTTCTGAAGAAAATGTGTGAAATATCTCATTCAGGTCAGTACTAAAAAAATGATGTGCATTTTGTATGATCCCTCTTATTTTGGTAAAATAAAATTTTGCAGATTTCTGCAATGTGTATGTAAAGTTTTGACTTCAGCTGTATATGTTACTTATAGCAATTATTAAATTTATATGTGGAAAACTTGTTCCCAAATTTCAGAATCATGGAACCTGGACCAGTTAAAGTTCACTTCGACTTGAAAAAACAAAATATTTGATATTATTTGAGAATATAATATTTTAATATTATAATATTTGAGATGTGTGCTCATTATACAGAGTCAAACGATCGTTTCTCCTCATCGCTCATGATCGATCATGTGACTGTTCCCAAACAAAGTTTTCGCTCTACGCACTGAGGAAAAAAACAAAACTATAGTGACGCCTAGTGGTCATAGACTGTACTCACAGCAGTTGCCGGGCGGTTGTAGACTGTGGTTGGTCAGTTGACACCAGCCCACGGGGAAGATGTCCCTGGAGTCATACTGACACCAGTAATCGAACGCTCCTCTCCAGCCATCAAACGTGATGAATATCTTGTCACCTCTCACCTCTCCGATGGTAGCGGGACAGATGAGGTAGGGATTCTTTCGGTCCACCGCTTCCAATTTCATACCAGGTTTAAAGTAGTTCTGAGTAGGTCTGGGCGGCTCCTGAGGCGTTCACAGGAAACAGACCATCCGTGTACAAGTTTAATTTTTAAAATAAGGTATGTAACAAATTCATTTTGATTTCTCAAAATATAGATAAATGCTGTTTGTTAAATATTCCAATAAAAAATTAAAAACAAAAAGCAGCAAAAATGTTTTTTAACACCGATAATAATAAGAACCATTATTAACAATTGAGTATATTAATATTATTTTTATTATTTTTTTTTTTTTGGCAAATTCGGGATTCGAGCCCAGGTCAGCCGGAAGCGTAGTCGCGCTTTATGTCAGTGCACTAACCACACGGGTATAGGCACTGACCCAAATGTGACCCTGGACCACAAAACCAGTCTTATGTTGCACGGTTATATTTGTAGCAATAGCCAAAAATACATTGCATGGGTCAAATTTATCGATTTTTCTTTTATGATAAAAATCATTGGGATATTAAGTAAAGATCATGTTCCATGAAGATATTTTGTAATTTTTTAATTAGTAATATGCATTGCTACAAACTTCATTTAGACAACTTTAAAGCCGATTTTCTCAATATTTAGATTTTTTTGCATCATCAGATTCTAGATTTTCAAATAGTTGTATCTCGGCCAAATATTGTCCTATCCTAACAAACCATACATCAATGGAAAGCTTATTTATTTATTTAAAATTTTAGAAATTTGTAGAAATTTTTGTGGTCCAGGGTCACAAATCAGCATATTAGATGGTTTCTGAAGGATCATGTGACACTGAAGACTCAAGTAATGATTCTGCATCACAGGAATAAATTGCATTTTAAAATATATTATAATAGAAAATATTTATTACAGTTATTTTAAACTGTAATAATATTTCGCAATATTACCGCATCACTGTGTTTTTGATCAAATAAATGCAGCTTTGGTAAGCAAAAGAGAACTTTTTTTTTTTAATATTAATTATTCCACACTTCTGACTGGTAATGTGTGCTAAAATCTAAACATTTGGGGGGGAAAAAAGTGTTTGTTGCAATATTTTTTCCTGTCTGAATTTGTTTTGCAACAAACCCACCACTTTGCATTTATTTCAAAGCTTTATTCATGAATCTATGAAAAGCTTGTTAACATGCTTCGTAAATTGAAGCAATTACCTTTTTAAAGGCTGAAGCTGGAGCTATCTCTGCCCCACTTAATGTTTTTAATAGGAACATGGGCCATGAGGAGGCATTCATTCTGAACCCTAATGATGAAAAATAGGTGTTAAACAGGAAATGTAATTTCACTTTGAATATCATTATTATGCTGTATTTAAGGGAAACAAATACATTACCCAGTGGCGGCTGCAACATGTCTCCGGTCTTCTCACACGTGCCGATAGGTTGAATGTCAGAGGAGTCGACCAGTCGCCAGAAGTCATTGGTGCTGTCACTGCCATCAAGTCTGAGCCGCAGACGCACACCCAGTAACCCCATTACTGTGGCGATACACATTGAGGTGGAATTCCTCGGGTCACAGGCCTCTACTTTCATTCCCACTTTAAAATCATTACCGGGAGGGACTCTGGACTGGAGAGGGAGAGAGAAAACAAAAAGAAGATGCTAAAAAATTTGCTTATTCAAATGCTTATATCAAATAAACGCAGACTTGGTGAGCAAAAGAGACTTTAATCGTACTGTCAAAAAAAAAAAAAACTTATAATATATATTAAATATAATTAATATAATCTTAAAAATCACTAAAGACAACACTTACAGCAGTTAATCTCATTCCATAACCATACTTATTCATCTTTTAAGGAGTTAAAGAATAACAAATATATGGGTCTGAAACTAATTAAATCAACCAGCCGTGGATGAGCGTTTATTTTGGCAGAAATGCGGCATCATTAAAGACTGAAGAGCTCCTACCTGTCTGAAACAGCTGGGAGAAGCAGGACAGGATGAAGTTTCTCTCAAGTACATTTCCCAGCTGAACGGCTCTGAGGAATGAGCAAGGGAGTGAAATTTATGAGATAAAGTTCACAGTACTTGTATTTGTTTCTTTATGGGTTAATAAAGAAAGAAAAGAGAGGTCGTACCGGTGAACTTCTGTGAAGGGCGTGAATCCTCATGATTCCTCCCGGATTTCTCCTTATTACATTTTTTGTCTGCAAATAAAAACAGTCAATTAAAAAAATCTGAGATTGTAACAAATAAGTTACTTAATTATTAACAACAATTAACAAAAAAGACTAACAAAAACCTTTCTGGTGGGTTTTTCCCATGGTGACCTGGAGTACCACATGAAGTGGACAAAAACTGGACAGCCAGCACAGCTCTTAAACAGCCAACTGAAAGAAAGAAAGAAAGAAAGAAAGAAAGAAAGCAAAAAGAAAGACAGAAAAAGACAGACAGAAAGAAAGAAAGAAAGAAAGCAAAAAGAAAGAAAGACAGACAGAAAGAAAGCAAAAAGAAAGACAGAAAAAGACAGACAGAAAGAAAGAAAGCAAAAAGAAAGAAAGACAGAAAGAAAGAAAGACAGACAGAAAGAAAGAAAGCAAAAAGAAAGAAAGACAGAAAAAGACGGACAGAAAGCAAAAAGAAAGGCAGAAAAAGACAGACAGAAAGAAAGCAAAAAGACAGAAAGCAAAAAGAAAGACAGACAGAAAGAAAGCAAAAAGACAAAGAAAGAGAAAAAGACAGACAAAGAAAAAGAAAAGAAAAAGAAAGCAAAAATAAAGAAAGAATGAAAGACAGAAAGACAGACAAAGAAAGAAAGAAAAG
>JAHKKF010519068.1:5055-21481 GCA_019740295.1 Labeo calbasu | reverse complement strand
CCCAAGCATTTGTATAGCAACGTTACAACCATCCAAAACACCCTAGCAACTGCATACCAACATGTTACAACCATCCAAAACACCCTAGCAACTGCATAGCAAAATGTTACAACAATCCAGAACACCCTAGCAACTACATAAAGTTACAAACCCTAGCAACTGCATAGCAACATGTTACAACAATCCAGAACATCCTAGCAACTGCATAACATTACAACCATCCCTAGCAATTGCATAGCAACATGTTACAACAATCCAGAATCTATATAGAAATGTTACAACCATCCCGAACACCCTGGCAACTGCATAGCAACATTACAACCATCCAAAACACCCAAGCAACTGCATAGCAACATTACAACCATCAAGAACACCCAAACAACTGTACAGCAACGTTACAACCATCCAGAGCACCCTAGCAACTGCATAACGTTGCAACCTTCCAGAATACTCTAGCAACTGCACAGCAGCATGTTACAACAATCCAGAACACCCTAGCAACTGCATAACTTTACAAACATCCAGAACACCCTATCAATTGTACATTAATGTTACAACCATTCAGAACACTCCAGCAACTGCACAGTAATGTTACAACCATTCAGAACACCCTAGAAACTATGTAGCAACAGGTCACACCTATCCAGAACACCATAGCAACTGCACAGCAATGTTACAACCATCCAGAACACCATAGCTAATGGACAGCAAAGTTACAACCATCCAAAACACCTTAGAAACTACGTAGCAACAAGTTACACCCATTCAGAACACTCTAGCAACTGCGTAGCAACGAATTACACCCATCCAGAACACCATAGCAACTGTACAGCAATGTTACAACCATTCAGAACACCCTAGCAACTGCATAACAACGTTACAACCATTCAAAACAAACAAATACCTGTATAGCAATGCTAAACTCATCCATAACACCCAAGCCACAACCATCCCAAATGTTGTGTCAACACAAAACACAATAAGCTGCAGTGAGGATGAACTTTTCTGCTGATAGTCAAAGTCTGGCTGTGCATACTAAGTGCATTGGGCAATAATCTTAATCATAAGAAAGCTTTCAGTGAAGAGAAGCTATTTTATTTTCTCTGTTTATTGTGTGTATTTTGACGAATTGCTGTGGATGAATGTTTTCCAAAGCTCGGTGGCAATTTTAATTGCACATATAATGATATTGACAGAAAGCACACATATCCTCAGCCAGCCTGAGGGTGTGGAGCGCCGCGTCTCTATGAAACAAATCAACGTTATGATGTGTGGAGGGTGCTTCATAATAATGCACAACACAGACACACACACACGGGTCGTTGTCAGAGACCATTCCATTTCACATCAGCAAAGGCTGGAAACATTTTATTGTTTTAAGCTTCAATTCCCATGTTAATGTATCTATCCAGTAGGTTTTTATCATCACTTTATGATAGTAGTATGTGCATGCAGAAATTACATAAACACTATGTGTACCTTGGGGCACTTAAACAGTGCTTTGTTGAAGACATTTCTGTAAGAAAATGTTTTGTTATTTTTAGGAGAAATTGAGGCTCTCAACAACAACATGGGTGCAGTAATACTTAGACTTTATATTTTCATTTATTTATTTTTTAATAATATAAAATAAAATAAAATATAATTATTGATACTATGATAATTCTTTAAAATAAATATACAATAAAATATAAAAACATATATGGACACATAACAGAAAATATCAATTATATTTCATAAAATACATCATAAAAATCATAAAATAATATAAATTATTTAATAAATTATATATGTTCTCTTAATAATATACAGCACTTATGGATTTATATTTGTAATGTCTATTTGTATAATATAATAAAATCATATTTATTATCAATAATATAAATATAATCATATCAATATACAAATCATTTATAATATAAAATACAATAAATTTACATGCACAGTCTCACACACACACACACACACACACACACACACACACACACACACACACACATACACACACACACACACACAGATATAAAATGCATATAATTAATTTGTCACAAAAGCACAAATGCTGCAGGACTGTATGAGCACTAGTCCTAGTGAATCTTTCCTTAGTAAATCCCACTAAATACAGCTGTTTTATAATCAATATTCCTCCAGTCCCTTGGGCCAAGGACACTGCTGGATCTATCAGAGATCTGGGGATTGATATTGTGGACCTCCAGGTTTAGAACAGATCAATGGGAGACAGAGACCCGACACGCAACAGCCACGATGGACGATCTGTTTGGAATTAAAGCACAGAAGACATTGATCAGATCGAGATTTATATCTGAAATAGATGCCGCTCCATCAGCCCGACAAAGACAAATGACCAAAGTGGCTCTATTCACTGCTTACGGGCCATAGATTGGCTCTCTGGAGCTGTTTTTGAGGAACGACACGCTACAGACTAGCAAATGTAGATTCACGCTTCTCTTACAAAACAGCACTGTGCTGTAATCAACACTTTGCACAATCAGTTAATTGTGGCAGCTGTAATCTGCAATTATTTCTTCAATTACTTTTGGAGTCCTACTTCACTGATGATCCTTTTAGGAAAAACAGCATTTTCTCCAGGTCCTCTGCAAAAACACTTTTTCTCAAACATGTCGCACAATCCTCTGACATTAACTGTGCACCGTCAAAAAAGTCACGCAACGAAACTGTGAGAGAGCCAAATTTTCCTCAGTCTTCTCTCCTCAGTATAAGCTCTTTATAAACCTTGACTTTTTCCATCAGAACTTCAGAAAACCTTCCTAACGTCTCTCCAGAACATCCTGCAAAACTCCTCACACGCCGTCCTGCCTCAGTCGAGCTCTGAGTCACGCGTCACAAATCTGCTCACCGTCTGCACTGCAAGAACTTGCTGTGCTTTAATAAAAATAGTTATTGAGGGGAAAAGAAATACGATTTCAGTTATGATTTATTTTAGCATTTTAATTCAGTTAGGTGAAATATTAATTAAAACAGTCACATTTAAATATTAACATTACACTTATTTATGCATTTAGCAGATGCTTTTATCCAAAGCAACGTACAAAAAATATTAAATAAAAATAACATAATTAAATTAACTATTAAATGTAAAAAAATATATAATATTAATTATAATATATATTAAATTACTATATCAATAATAATAGTATATGTAATTTTAAGCCTTTGTTGGGAACTACTGACTATTTGGAGGAACATTTATGAACATGGGATTTTTTTTTTTTCTACGGAAGCTTATGTGTTTCCATTTCTCTTGTTCTTTTAGGAGCACAACAGCTGACATTGTATCCAGGGTACTGAACTCACATCAGACAGAATCGGGTCAAACACTGCAAATGTTAGAAAGGCTCTTCGGTGGCAAAACTCACAGCCTTGACACCACAAACCAAACTGTGTCTTACATATAGTATTCACAAAGAATACATAACGCATCTTCATGCCAAATGCTTTTGCTAAGACTGTCACTTGATTAAAAATGTAAATACTTCTATACATCAATATTTACTGAGAAAAAAAATCCCCCAAATAAAGGTAATTTGTGCAGAAAAAAAGCACTGCATAAGTTGCTGGGTCAAGTTAAAAGTAATTCACACTTAAAAAATGTCTTGAGAACCTTTGTTTTGTTCAATACTGTCAAGCTGCTTTTGAACACAAGAACGTGTCCTGTGAAAATGACTGTGTGTACTTATTTCGCACTCTAATTAATATCAAATAAACCCTGCAATATTCCTAATAAGCAACACAATGGATTACCTGCAACAAAAGCATCAAACCAGCACTAACCAGAATAAATCAACCTCTCAGCTGGTCTTTCTAGCACAGATACCAACGTTACAGTTGAGGTCAAAAGTTAACATTCCCCTTTCAGAATCTTCAAAATGTTTATTATTTTACCAAAATAAGAAAGGTTATTGTTTATTTAGTACTGACCTGAATAAGATACTTTACATAAAAGATGTCTACATACAGTCCACAAGAGAAAATAATAGTTGAATTTATAAAAATGACCCCGTTCAAAAGGTTACATCCCTTTGATTCCTAATATTTTGCTGTTACTGGAATGATCCACAGCTGTGTTTTTTTGTTTAGTGATAGTTGTTACGAGTTGCTTGTTTGTCCTGAACAGTTAAACTGCCTGCTATTCTTCAGAAAAATCTTCAGGTCCCACAAATTCTTTGGTTTTCCAGCATTTTTGTGTATTTGAACCCTTTCCAAGACAGACTGTATGATTTTGAGATCCATCTTTTCACACTTAGGACAACTCAGGGACTCATATGCAACTATCAGAGAAGGTTCAAATGCTCACTGATGCTCCAGAAGGATAAACCATGCCTTAGGAGCTGGGGGGTGAAATCTTTCAAACAGAATGGAAAATGGAGGCACATTTTTCTTATTTTGCCTAAATACCATATTTTTTCATTTAGTACTGCCCTTCACAGGCTACAGAAAATAGTTACATGTTTCCCAGAAGACAAAATAAGTTAAATTTACCCTGATCTTCAAATTAAAAAAAAAAAAAAAAAAAATCACCCCCTGGCTCTTCATGCATCGTGTTTCCTTCTGGAGCATCGAGTGTTCGACCCTTCTGTTGGATCTCAAAATCATACAGTCATTGTGGACTATATATGAACATCCTTTCAACATAAAAAATCTTATTTAGGTCAGTACTAAATAAACAATAACATGCATTTTGTATGATCTCTCTTATTTTGGTAACATAATAACATTTTGGAGATCTAAACTTTTGACGTCAACTGTAAAAGAAGAATTCAGCCAAAAATGAAAATCCTGTTATTATTTTCTAATCCTCATTCTGTTGCAAATAAGTATGCTGTTATTTTTTTAATCTGTGGATTACAAAAAGAGAATTTTGATGGTGAGAAAATAAAGAAATTGTGACAGAAGCTATAACAATGGATCATGGCACTTAGAAATTCAGATGATTGGAAAAAAAAAACATATTACCTTTGATGATGCTGTGCTCAAAAATATCAATAAAAACTTTACTACATTCCCTTCACAAGATTAAGTATAAATTAATGTCTTGAGAATCATTCAAACGTGAAAATAGGATGAGAATTAAACAAACTGTTTTCATCTGGCTCAGAGGAAGACAGGAATCATGTCTTTGTGGCAGTTTTTCTGCTGATTAAAGAATAGACTTCTTCACTGTTGTTGAAAGCACAAGTGCTATGAAATCCAACATACTTCTATTTTGTGAGAAACTGTGACATGCTACAGCAAAACAGACGCTATTTTTGGAACCAGCACCTAATATTAGTATGAAACACATATTTAATTCAGTAAATTAGATGTAAATTGGTGTTATTTGACTGTAGCGAGCCAGTTTACCGTAGTGACTGAGCCATGCGCCGCAGGTCTTCATTCTGCTGTTTCAGTCGCTCCAACTTGGTGAGGATCTTCGCCAGCTCACGGCTGGAGCGTGGCGCATGTTCGTTGTCTCTCACCAGATGTCCCCCGATATAGAAGAGCAACGTCCCCCAGGCCAGCAGGACCAGCGCTATCCAGCGCCAGGAGCCCGCCCATGGACGCATGCTGCCGCCAAACTCCAGTCACAACCGATGGAAGGCGAGCATGTTGAGTCTGCCGATTAAAGTCGAGGTTAAAAGTGGGGCGTCCAAATGTGGAAAGTCAAAAGAAGCGGTTTGCATCTACGTAGGCACGTCAACACACCGTGGATATTCATGCATCGTGACTCGTCAAGAAGGCAGATCTTCCATTGTGCTTCTGTAGGAGATGACTGTGGCGTTTCTGGCTTTGTTTCACTGGCGTCTCATTGGCTTTGGCGTCTCAGTCCTAAAGTTGGATTCTCTGAATGCATTACGGCTCTAAAGAAAAAAAAAAAGAGAAAAATATGTTACAGAAAAGTGGTTAGACAGCAGAGAAAAAGCAACCCTGACTGCAAATAATAAAGTGTCACCATATAATTATAGATAGTTAAACTAAGCTAAACTATCGTCTTTTAAAAGTGAAGACGAAGAAACCGTTCTGCCATTGACATTACAGGTTAGAAAAATGCGTCTCATTCACTGACATGTTTACATGTACTTATGTGCAGAAAAGGTTTTGATTTTCTGTAAAATTCACAACAGGTGCATAATATATGTGCACATAAATGTTTATACCCTTGTTCTAACATTGATGAATCAGAGTTATTATAGAAACATTTTGGCTTAAAACACTATTTTCCCAAGGCCAAAAGGAGCCATGATTATATGCAGCTGGAGTATTTAAACATTTTTATGTGAAATAAAATTAAAAATAAAGTTCTTTGCTTACTTTTTATATGGCAAACAGTGCAGGTGAGAAATGTAACAACTAAAATGTAATTGCGACCCTTTAAGGAAAGTAGAACAGAAGCACAATTCTCCTTCAATAATAAATGAAGTTGTCTACACTGCAAATGCATAAGCCTGCCACACTGCAAATGTGCAGTGCAACAGAACTAGAATGTTCCTGTTTAAAATCAGCAAAGCTGACTACGCTGCAAGAGAGAAATGCAACACAAACATGCATCTGTGCAACAGTTCAAGTGGATGCAAAAAACCTAGAATGGTCCCATGTGATCCTGCAACAATGCAACTTTACTAAAATGTTCCTGTTATAATCAACAAAGCTATGCACTGCAAACGCTGCAAGAGACTTGGCAAAACTAGAATGTTCCTTTTATAATCAATGAAGCTGTCTACACTTCAACTGCATAACCATACAACGCTGCAAGCATGCATTGCAACAAAACTGTCTACACTGTAAATGTGTGATGTCTGCAACACTGCAAGTGAGAAATGCAACTTTACTAAAATGTTCCTGTTATAATCAACAAACCTGTGTACACCGCATGCATGCAACTCTGCACAACTAGAATGTTATAATGACAAGTGCATGTTTATTGCAACACTGCAAGTGATGCGACGAAACTTTAAATGTTCCTTTTATAAACAATGAAGCTGTCCAAGTTTGAGTTTCAGGCTCTTTGTTTATGATAAACAATGCTGTGTTTGGACAACCCTTCAAATCCATTGTGAAATCCGAGCCCTAAATCCAAACAATTGCCACAGAGAACAGTGCACACAATGAAGATGAATTAAAAGCATCCAAATACAACTACAACACACAAATAAAAATGTAGCTCCTCACACCCCTGCCTCAACACCCACAAGGATTGATCAAAATGACAATCTCACGACGGTGCAATCTTATGACAGATGTGCGGAGACTCTTAAAAAGTCTGGACGCGCCGTTGGTTTGGGAAGCGCTGTCGCTCCTCGCCGCGTACATCTGTCCTGCACTCATTCTCACGTCTGAACTCTTTCATTCTCACAGATTCAGACTCTGACAGCTAAATCCCCCCTCGTTCCCCCAGACATGTCCCGCAGATGTTGACACATGTTTTGCGACCGACCGCCATGCTGTCAAACTGATGTGATGAGCGCACTGGAACGACCCTAGAAAACCCAGTGTCATCAGTTTCCCTCCAGGAATGAGTGAGAAATTGTGTCTACGCTGTAAGAGAGTGACACGCTGACAGCGATTTGCTGCGATATTAGCATCAGCAACCACAGGAGATGCAATGCTGCTGAGGAGAGTTTAACTTTATGCAAATTAACAGCGAGTGATGTGGCGGCTACCAGTGGGAATAAGAGGAGCTTTAGGATAAACAAATGTGTTCGTGATGCAACATAACTATAACACTCTCATTAAAATGAATAAAGCTGTCTTTTCTTTGCAACACTGCAAACGCAACAAATCTAGGATGATGTCATTATAATCGGTGATGCTAATCATGAAGATATCATGTTGTTGTTTTATAAAGTAGTCTTAGAAAGCATTGTCTCCAAACAGAACTAGGATGTTCCTGCTTTAAACAAGCTGACTACACTGCAAGTGAGAAATGCAATGAAGCTAGAACATTGCTGGTAGAATCAACAAGGCTGTCTACACCGCAAGCATCGAACAATGCAAAGAAACAACTAGAATGTTTCAGTTTTAATGTAGTTTTGAACTCCATTGCTCCTTCTACATCAGTGAAGCTGTCTATACTGCAAATGCATGACCCTGCAACACTGCAACACTGCAAGTGAACACAACAAAACTTTTCCTGTTTTAATTAATAAAGTTGTCTATGCTGAAATTGCATTATTGTGCAGCACTGATATGATCCTTTTTAAATCAGTGAAGTTTCTAGACTACAAGCATGCACTTGTGCAAACTACTAAACTACAATGTTCCTGTTATCATCAACAATGCAAGTATGAAACACTTCAGCAATGCAAGAAAACAATTTTAATGTTTCAATTATATTCAGTATTCAGCATGCAAACACTTCAAGAGAACACAACAAAACTGAAAGTTGCATGCACTGCAATTGCATAACCATGCAACATTGCAAGTGTGCAATGCAACAAAACGCAACTATCCTGTTTAATCGATTGTTTCAGTTAAGTAATTCTACAGGTAAACACATCTAAAATTCACAACCAACATCATTCACAAGTGCATGTCATTGCAACACTGCAAGCAATGCAACAAAACTACAATGCACCCGTTACATTAACATGTCCACACTGCAACTCCGCAACACTGCAAGTGAACACAACTTGCAGCTGCAATACTGTAAGCGAATGATGCAACAAAACCATTTTACTGTTATAACCAACACTTCACAGAGTGATGTGAAAAACTAATAGAATGCTCCTTTATAATTAGCAACGCTTTCTACACAGTACACAATGTACGATGTATGCGGTGCAGACAGTTCTGTTGATCGTAAAGGGATCATTCTAGTTTAGTTGCATCTCACTTTCAGTGCAAACAGAGCATTAAAGAGAAATATTACAGAGCAGCTTTTAATGCATCTTCATTGAACATTAACAGGACATCAGTTTTCATTAAGAAAGAGAGAAAGACAGAGATGAAGCGAAGGAACACAGTGTGTGGGCACTGAGGGATGATACGTCTGCACAGAGTGAAGTTAAAGGAAGGAACTTGTGTCATCATTTTATCTCCTAATTCCCCTGCAGAAACTTCACAGGTGAGTAATTGTGTTTAGTTATATGATCTTTCAGCCACACTGTGCGCTGATCTGAAAGTGAAGTCACATCCGATTTTACAGCCATTTTCTCTGATTGGAGACTGGAGGGATTCATTACACCTGCTGATGATAGCATTGTGTTTTCTTCACAAATAATACAAGCCAAACTATGGAAGCCTGTTTCTGGTACAGAATTATGAAAACAAAAAAAAGTAATAATAATGATTATAACTTTCATCTCACAATGCAGAATTTGTTTCTCTGCAAGATAAACTCATAAACAAGCATGCAATGCAACAATACTAAAATCTTTGTTATAATCAACAAAGCTGTCCACACTGCAAGCATGCAATTCTGCAGGACTGTAAGTGAACAGAAGAAAACTTTTCCTGTTTTAATTAATGAAGTTGTCTATGCTGCAATCATGCAATGCAATAAAACTAGAATGATCCTGTTTTAATCAATGAAATTTCTACACTGCAAACATGCAACTCTGCAAATCTGCGTGCAAACAACTACAGTAGAATGTTTCTGTTATAATCATTGACACTCACTGCAAGAGCATGTTATTGCAAGCGATGTGACAGAACTAGAATACTCCTTTAATAATGAATGACGCTGTCTACATTGCAAACACGTGGCACTGTGACAATGCAAGTGAGCAATGCAACAGAACTAGAATGTTATAAATCAACAAAAATTTTACAGTGCAAGCATGAAACTCTGACAAAATGCTGATGATAGCACTGTGTTTTCTTCACAAATAATACAAACCAAACTATGGAAGCCTGTTTCTACAGAAAATGAATAAATAAATAAATTAATTAATAAATAATAATTACAACTTCCATCTCACAATTGGGATTTTGTTTCTTAAAGATATAAACTATAATGTTTTTTTTTTTTTTTTCCCTAGCAATTGCGAGTTTATGTATTACGATTTCACAATTTTCTTTTAAGAAATGAGACTTTAATTTTGCAATTCTGACTTTTTTCTCTCAATTCTGAGTTTTCATCTCACAATTCTGTTTTTTGTTTCTGACATGGAAAAAAAAGGAAGGTTTATCTCTCACAATTTAAATTTACATCTTGGACTTATGAGTTTATATCTCACAATTCTTACTTTGTTTCACAATTGCAAAAAAAAAAAAAAAAAAAAAAAAAAAAAAGAAGTCATAATTGTAAGGTAAAAAGTTGCAATTACCTAAATATAATATAAACATACATTTTTTATCCTGTGGCATAAACAAGCATCCAATTTTTAAACTTCAAATCTAAATTATTGTTAAATAACATCTCTGGTATTATTATTCATTATTCATCAGCCAATGTTACTCTGAAAAGACAAAATGATCATTATCTTTCAGAAAATAATAACATCCTTAAGCTCTGAAATGACTACTTTACTGACGTAATATAAAATTAACTTATAATTAGTCAAATTTCACAAGCTAATCAAATCCTGATGGACAAACTCAACTCTTAACCCCATTAAATATTCTGTTTTACTCTGAAATGCATTACATAATGGAAGCTGAATATGTTGCAAACATGTGCCGTTTAAACTTAAAACTCACTAAAAAGTGCATCAAAAGCATCCTGTGAACATCATCCTCTACCCAGGATCGACTGTTTCAGGGTTCTGACAGGAGGAAATGACACAGCAGACTTCAGGAGCTCGAGATGTGCTGAGCTGTGCTTTAGAGTCAAACTGTCAAGTGATCATCTTCTGGATTTTTAGCATCAGGGCTGCAGGTTTATGGAGTCTGATGGGGTTTTATGTTTCCTCAATAAAAAGAGGCTAATGAGGACAGAGGAGCAACAACGGAAACACTTTTCCAGGTTTTCCGTTTCTGTCAACAGCAGAGCTTTTTGTTCTGCAGGGCCTTGAGATGAGCATAGTATCTTTAAACATACACATCATTTAAGATTAAGATGCATTTATCGTAGGGCAGTCAAACGATTAATCGCATACAAAATAAAAGTTTGAGTTTGCCTAATATATGTGTGTGTTTTGTGTGTAATTATTATGTATATATAAATACAAACACATTCATGTATATATTTAGGAAATATTTACATGTATTTATTATTATTTTGACATAATTTATATTATATATACATTAAAATATGTTGTACATAAATAACATATTTCTCCTAAAAAAAACACATTAATTTGTGTGTGTATATATATATATATATACATAATTATTACACACAGCACACACACTTATATCAGGCAAACTCAAACTTTTGTTTTGTATGCGATTAATCGTTTGACAGCCCTAATTTATCAGTACCTTTTTTTGTTTGTTTGTTTGTTTTTTTTTACGTTTTTCAAAAAAGCCTCTTCTGGGCGCATTTACTTGGTCAAAAATAAAGCTAAAACAGTAATATTGTGAAATATTATTTCAATTTAAAATAACTGTTTTCTAATGTAATATGTGTTAAAATGTAATTTATTCCTTTGATCAAAGCAAAATTTTCAGCATCATTACTCCAGTCTTCAGTGTGACATGATCCTTCAGAAGTCTATCTAATATGATTATATGCTGATTAATAAACATTTCTGATTATTATTAATGTTGCAAACAGGAAACTGTGACATATTTTATTTTTCAGAATTCTTTGATGAATAGAAAGTTCAAAAGAACAGCATTTATTTGAAATAGAACTCTTTTGTAACATTATAAATATATTTACTGTCATCTTTGATCAATTTAATGCATCCTTGCTGAATAAAAGCATGAATTCTTTAAATAATGAAACCCCTCAATACCTCATGCAATTTAAACCTAAAAGACTTTAAAAACACTAAAGTCTAATGGACTAATACTTAAATTAAACATTAAAACCATCTCAGTCCATAAAGTTTCAGAAACCTTCAGGCCATGAGACGTTAGAGAAGCTCCTGTTCAGCGGACCCTGTGCATTCCCCCTTTTGTTCCCATCATGCTTTGCTTCCCCAGTAACGCCTCCTCTGACCTTTCAGACTCAAAGCTTCATCATCTTTATAGCACTGCGCAACTGTCATTTACCTGTCAATCACTCATAGGAAAGGTCAATCCAAATGACCTGCTCGAACCGCAGCAACGTACGGCTCCCGCTACTGCGGCCCCGAAACCCCACAGAGGCTCGTACATCACACAGCGGTACCTGCCCAGCAATAAACTTCCCAATAAGTGGCGAATGATGCATGCGTGACCTCACCATGAATTACACTTAAGGTCAAAGGTTTGACGGATTACAACAGGAGGAGCGCGTCATTGATGTACAATGTAACGGTGTGTGTGTGCGTGTGTGTGTGGCTACAACGGTCCAGCAAAGGGGAGTGACAATCTAGGACAGGATTCATAAGGGAAACGCTGGACGCTGTTAATCAAACCAGGACATGGGCACAGGGATCTGCCAGAACCACATTAAAACAAGAAGACAAACTCTGCATTCATCCACATATAAATCTGTGCTTTTCCTCACAAAACTGGGATAGACTGCAACACTTATACTGCATTGTGAGTTTTCTCCATGAGATCAGGATAGGCTATTAACCTATTATAACTATAGACAATAGAGATTGTCATCAAGACAGCAACTCCAGCTAAATCCTGGTAAACGAAGTCAAACTCTACACTTTTGTCTCATCTTTTCTAATTATAATGCTGATATTTAATAAATATATCTATTATATATAATTTGTAAGTTTTGAAAAGTGTGAATTATTAACAATGACGACAATACGTTTTGACTTACATTAATATTCATTTATTAGGACTACTAATAATACTAGTATCATGAAATTTACACATATGAACATGTATTTACACATGTATTTATTGAATAATAATAATAATAACACTTTTTGACAAATTTATTTATTTTTAGTATAAATACTCCTACTAATAACAATAACAACAAAGTATAATAACATTAGCAGTTTTGAACATACACAATTTATATAAAACTTGTATAATATATGACTAATAATAATAATATTGATTATTTACACTCTTGAAATTAATAATAATAATAATAATAATAATAATTCATATTTTTTAAAGCTAATAATATTATACTGACTTAAAATATACTATTTTAAAAAGTATTACCACTATTACTACTAATACCAATATTAACAAGTATAACAACGGTTTACATTTTTGAACTTAACATGTATTTACCTGCATAAAAATAATAATAATAATAATAATAATTCATATTTTTAAAGCTAATAATATTATACTGACTTAAAATATACTATTTTAAAAAGTATTACCACTATTACTACAAACAACAACAATATTAACAAGTATAACAACAGTTTAAATTTTTGAACTTAACATGTATTTACCTGCATAATAATAATAATAATAATAATGATGATAACATATTTAATTATTCTTATTACGACTACTTCTATTATTACATTATCGAAAAGCACGTCAGTAAATAATATCGGAATATCAGTTTAAAAAAAAAAGATAAAAATGATGAAACAGAAGAAGAAATTGAAAGCTACAACAAATTAGAAGATTCTGAGTGAATTTAAAGGGGTCATCGGATACCCATTTTTTCACAAGCTGATATGATTCTTTAGGGTCTTATTAAGAAGTCTACAACATACTTTGGTTACAATTTGTCAGTGTTTTTTTTAAACCTTTTTTTAGAGCAAGCCTTTCTGTTCCATGTTCCTTTAAATGCAAATGAGCTCTGCTCACCCCGGCTCTCTCTTCTGTGGGGTGACTAGACACTTTAGCCGAATTTAGCTGCGAAATTTACTAATTAGCACATTATTAAGAAAGGCAAAGATGCATAAAACCCCTTATACTCAAGTGCTGTAGGTAAAGCTGAATGACGAACGATTTGCGTGAACATAGAGGCATTTATGTAGATCGCCGGGTGCATTTCCTTCAAAAACTAAAGTAACCTTAATCCTCTACAGCGGCTCAGATGTCGGGAGTAAATGACGACGACACAATGACGGTCGGATTGTTCTCAGCTCCCTTATTAGGGCGGGTCTAAGGTAAGATGGTCATGTCAATCGACTATCGTTTAACATTGTCCGTCATTTTGACAGACAAGGTCATAAAAATTCTGTCATAATCTACTATTACCCGTCAATTTAATTTTCAGATTTTAATTAGAATAACACATTTAATTGCTTTTATTTTTGTTCACATTTCCATTTTTAATCATAAACCTACAGGACGACAACACAGTGTTTAAAAACAACAAAATACTAGGGGTGTAACGGTATTCGTACCGAACCATCATGGGGCAAATTCCAAATAGAAGTGATTATCCTTATGCCCTACTCCCTTCGAAGGGCACCACGTGCGTGTCATAATGAATGCATTTGGCAAACGGGTGACGTGATTTCCTCATTATCTTCAGCTGGCACGTTCCTGTGACAACACAACAGAACACCGTGTCCGTCAGGAGATGTCGCTGTTTTAATCTTTTTTTTTGTGGTTACCATAACTGTTGCAAATAAACACAGCACATATATATAATTTTTGTTTCTTTTTTAAATATATAATAAATATTTATTTGCAACAGTTATGGTAACAACAATAAAAAGATTAAAACAGCGACATCTCCCCTACAAAATACGCAAGGGCTGGGTAAACAAACAAACAAAAAAAATTGATTTCTCGTTTTTTTTTTATAGATTCTCATTTTAATGAACCAATATCGAATCTTAAATCACAATCGATATTTTGGTCTGTGCAGTTTTAAGTTGATGAATAAGCAGTACATTGCGTGTCTTCCTTCCAATAAATAGCGATAGGCTAGGTTTTGTGTTACTTCTGATATAAAACAAAGTCTCAGATTTCAAATTCTATTTCATTAGGAAATTCAAGCAATACATACCGTTTTGGCACTTTTTAATGTGGCGTGATAGATCGTTGTAGCTTCTGTTACTCGCCTATGCATAATCAAACGCATGGTAAAACATTTGTGACAGTTTCGTCTTTGTTCTGGATCCAGCGATCTGCTGCTACACTGGAGCGCAATCGCCACCAACTGGACAGGGGTGGGAATTATAGCTTCAATTTTACAGTAGATCACCCTCAGTGTAATCTGTCAGAATGACGGACGACCTTCAGATTGTTCTGTCACTGATAAAAAAAATTCCGTCAATGACGGACAATTTTCGGTTAACGCAACCTCTGTGTGGGAGTGTCCTTGGTCTGTGTGACGTCACATCCAAAACAAGCTGAGAATGGGCTCATTTGAAAAAGGGGATATTACTTATAAAATATACCACTGGGTGGATTTTTATAATTACAGGGTGGTTGTGTACACACACTGCCAACACACATTTATGTTCAAACAACATGTAAAAGTGCGTTGTGCATCTGATGACCCCTTTAAAGAACAATATCAAGGAACAGCTTGCTTTTAAAGGTATGGCACCTTTAAGATGAAAAGAGAAATATAGAAAGAGAAATATAGAAATCTTTAATTTCCTTTTTATAATGTATATAAAGGCTGAAAACTATTTTTGATAGTTTATGATCACGCTCACACTGACTGTTTTTCTATTTCTTGGAAACCTGCTGCTGACAAGACACAAGGTCTTCTTCTGAAATCACTGATCATCATACGAGATCTCCAGATGATGCTGTTGTATAGTATGATCACACAATCTTCAGCAGATTACAAGATTAAACTCAAGCCTTAAAGTCTTGGCAGAAGCTCTGATTCTTCTGCAGAATAATAACGTGAGCCCTGATCTCCATCATGTCCCTAAACGAGACACTTAACATTTGCTCCAGGGGAAACGTCCCTGCAGTAAGAGACTGTCAGTCATGTTAGAAAAGACACCATCAGCTAAATGTCAGAATAACTTGTGTAGCATGACACATAAATCTATAAACTTACTGCCCAGAACTGTGCTGGCTCTCAGTACTGCAGTAATGTGAGATAGACTCAAAACACCAAAGTTGAGGATCATTTAGAAATGAATGATTTTAAAATATTTATTTAAATTTAAATTCTGAACAGTAAGCAGAACTGCAATTTGAAATTGAATATAAGGAAGTAGAATTAAAATAAACTGACATTTAAAAGTAAAAAGAATCTAAAGAATCAAGTTTTTAAACAAGTAGAAAAGTTCTATATGTTCTATATAAGTTCTATAAGTTCTATAGAATGATCCACAGAATCATAGAATAATAGAACAACAGAATGACAGAACAAACAAATAGACAGATTGATGGATGGATGGATGGATGGATGGATGGATGGATAGATAGATGGATAGATAGATAGATAGATAGATAGATAGATAGATAGATAGATAGATAGATAGATAGATAGATAGATAGATAGATAGATAGA
>JAHKKF010519067.1:0-11737 GCA_019740295.1 Labeo calbasu | reverse complement strand
TATATACACATATTATATAAATTACACACACACACACACACACACACACACACACACACATATATATATATATATATATATATATATATATAAATACATGCATGTAAATATTTTCAAAACAAATACATGCACACATACATGTGTATAACATTAGCATCACCATATAGAACACATAAATAAGTACTATTTTAAATCTGCCTGTTACTAGCCAGACAAACAAATATTCAAGTCTTCAAACTTTTCAGGATGTTTTGACAGCTCCACAGATTCACAGTGTTTATACTGTGGGAATCCGCCTATACATATCTTACTTATAGCTGTCTCTGGGTATTGAACTGAGATAGGAGAAAGCATTTTAACATCAAAAAAAAATTACACACTTCACCTGTGTGGTGTAGTGAGATTTCTCATTTTCTCATCTTACTGAGCTCGTTTCTTTTCCTTCTTTGCTCTCAACACACTATAGAAACGAAAGAATCATGAGGATTTATGCTTTGCGGGATAATCCTGAGCAGGCTGGCTTTTTCTGGGAGAAATGCCCACTCTCAGCGCGCAACCCACACACACACACACACCCCATAATGCCATCAGAGTCCAAAGCCCTTGTGTAATCTGAAATTACACCGCTCCACACAAGTGCAATCCAATCCACACTTCAGATTGGGGAGGAGAGGTACATATAATACCCTGTAGAGTGAGATAATCTACTGATGTACTGATGACATCTTCACTATGATCCCTACACTCGATTACTGTTGAGTGCTGGTGGCCTCTCATAAAGACGGAGAGTCAGAGTTTACTCACATAAAGAGCGTGTGCATATATACACTAAAACACATGTATTACAGCATGTACAGTGTATCTGTTTTTATAGACAAACAGAGTGCAGACAGATTGGAATAGAATACAGGATATATTGCATAGAGAAAATAAAGCCTAACTATAAAAGAACACATAAAAATATGCACAAAAAACCCTTTAAAACAGGTTATGCTAAATTATTAATCAATTATTATTTATTTTTTCCCACGTGATTTTAGGGTGAAATATGTCCTGGATATGTTTTGAATAGGTTTCATGAGATTAGCCCTCCTAATTTAAGTTAAAGGAGAAGTTCACTTCCAAAACAAAAATTTACAGATAATGTACTCACTCCTTTGTCATCCAAGATGTTCATGTCTTTCTTTCTTCATTTGTAAAGAAATTATGTTTTTTGAGGGAAACATTTCAGGATTTTACTCCATATAATGGACTGATATGGTGCTCCGATTTCGAACTTCCAAAATGCAGTTTAAATGCGACTTCATTTAAAAAATACAATTGAGAAACTTTTTAATCTCAAACGCTTGTCTTGTCTTGCTCTCCCTGAACTCTGTGTATTCTGGCTCAAGACAGTTAGGGTATGTCGAAAAACTCAGATCATATTTTCTCCCTCAAGCTTCAAAAAAGATTTCAAAATCATCCTACATCGCTGCAGAAGTACCGACACAGTCTTCGCAAAGTGAACATGCAAAGAAGATCAAACACCCTTAATAAAAAAGGTAAAACAGCGATATAGGATGATTTTGAAGTTGAGGGAGATGGGAGTTTTTCTTTCGACATACCCTCAGTGTCATGAACTGAAAAAAAGCAGTCTAGCCCGAGTTAGACAAGACGAGCGTTTGACATTAAAAAGTATATAAATTGCGTTATTTTTATGAAAATAACCGATCGTTTTGCTAGATAAGACCCTTCTTCCTTGGCTGGGATCGTTTACAACCGCATTTGGGATCGTTTGAAGCTGCATTTAAACTGCATTTTGGAAGTTCAAACTCGGGGCACCATAGAGTCCATTATATGGAGAAAAATGCTGAAATGTTTTCCTCAAAAAACATAATTTCATTACGACTGAAGAAAGAAAGAAGCCTTTAAGAATCTGTACTTGTCTGAAAATAGCTGCATTAGCGTGTCATTAAGATGGCCGCCAAGTGTACTGACATGCTTAAAAAAGACTTTGATCAAGCTCAGCATGTCTCTATGTAAATTGGACACACAACAGTGTGTGTCTGTCCCTACTGCAGTGAATGTGGCTGCATTCAGCTTATTAAAAGAGAAGTCTTGAGACAGCCGTGACATCTCGCCAAGCTTTGCTGTCTCACAGACGCTGAAAAGAGCGAACAAATACAGAAGAGAATTGTGAAAATGTGAGGGTGCTTAGCCTGGTTTAGTCGTCAAAATGATTCAACAGCATAGTCATGGCCATTATGACACCTGGCAGTGCGAGACGACCTGCTGTTTTAGACTGTGTGTGTGTGAACAGGTGAGAGAGGACCAGGCAAACGGAGGTCAAATCTCACACCTCCATCAGCCGATAATGGAGTTGCCCTTGATTCGCTCTAACATCATTTTGTTTACTTCCTTCTTTCATGGAAATGTGCTGGTTTACAGCAGAAGAGAAGAACAGAAAGTGGCTTGACATGAAAGCATGAAAGCAAGTGTTGCCTGTAATTTACTAAAGCTCACAAAGTGTCTTAATGAATTGCTTCACAGATTTCAGCACTCTCTTCTGCTTGCGTCTTTAGCAGGTCAAAAATAATTCATCTTGAAATTCATTACCGAAAAACAGAAATCCCTGAGCAAAGATGCCAGAACGGTTGAAAGGCTTTACAAAAATACTCCAATTGTGATAATTCCACTGCTCTGAAATGTCTTCTAATTAAAACGGCATTCATTGGGCGGTCTCCAAGATTAATCTCCCACATGCTTAATTATCTCATTTAGATCATTATAATTATCTTAATATCTTGAGCTTGTTTAATTGTGCTGGCTTGAACATTTCTGAAAAGATTTGGGACAAATCTAAAAGAAAAACACACGTTACCACCATGCAAGAGTGAGAAAGAAACTAATTTGTTAATTTTTTCATTTTCATCTTCTGAAGAAGATGTGAGCAGTAATTGTTCTTTTAACATTGATAATAACAAAAAAGGTTTCTTAAGCAGCATATCAGCATACTGATAATGATTTCTGAAGGATCACGTGTCATTGAAGACTTGAGTAATGATGCTGGAAATTCAGCTTTGCTACAGGAATAAATTACATTTTAAAATATGATTAAAAACAGTAATTTTTAAGGGCAATAATATTTCTTAAATTTAATATATTAAATGTATTCTTGATCATATAAGACACTTGTTTAAAAAAACAAAAAAATGTTTCTGACCCCAAACTTTTGAATGGTAGTGTACATATACAGTAGTCAACATTTGAAGTGGATCAAAAAAGTTCATCAAAGCTGTCCTAAGACAAGAACGGGTATTGTTTTGGTTTAGGACAACTTTGATGACTACTGTATACATATACAAATAATGGTAGTGTTTACATACACCTACACCGCATACACCTTATAGAAGTTTGATTTTTTTTTAAGTACTGACCTGAACAAGGTATTTCAATAGCTGAATTTATAAAAATGTGCCCTTTCAAAAGTCCCACTCAAAAGCCCATCCAACCTTTTTGTTTAGTGATAGCTGTTCATGAGACCCTTGTTTGTCCTGAACAGTTAAACTGCCCACTGTTCTTCAGAAAAATCCTTCAGGTCCCACAAAATCTTTGGTTTTTCAGCATTTTTGTATATTTGAACCCTTTCCAACAATGGGTGTATGATTTTGAGATCTATCTTTTAACACTGAGGACAACTGAGGGACTCATAAGCAACTATTACAGAAGGTTCAAACACTCACTGATGCTCCAGAAAGGAAACATAATGCATTAAGAGCCGGGGGTGAAAACTTCCTAAATTTCTGAACTTATTTTGTCTTCTAGGGAACATGTAAGTATCTTCTGTAGCTTCTGAAGGGCAGTACTAAATGAAAAAAAAAATTAGATTTTTAGGCAAAATAGGAAAAATGTTCATATCTTCATTCTGTTCAAAAGTTTACACCCTGCAGCTCTTAATGCAATGCTTTTCTTTCTGGAGCATCAGTGAGATATTACTATCATTATTTATGAGAAGTAACAGTGCATATAGATATATAGTGAATAGTAATGAAGATTCCAAAGGAGGTGTGTGTGTATGTGTGTGTTTACCTAATTAGCCATATTTTGGGGACACATTTGTACCCAGAAGTGAGCTAAATTTGACAAATTTTGTTGTAAAAAATGAGATTTTCCATTAGGATTATGTAAGTCTATGGATTTAGTCAACTCTGTGTATACGTGTGTGCGTGCACGTGTGTGTAAATGTAGTCTAGACAGTATCATGTTAAGCAGTATCTCTGAGGCTGTCAGAAATCCCCTTGACTCTCTCAATTTCCATCTTATTGAGTATATTTTTGTCTTTCATTTGGCCCGTTCCCTTTGCATTCATTTTGTAAAGTGGCTTGGATTCCTGCCTGACTTTTTTTCATAATGGGCAAAATCCATACTGATCCTGAAACCAGATCATTCCATCCTTTTGAGCGGAACAATGATGTAGTAAATACAATCCTCTTGTACCGGCACTTCAGTCCTATAAATGATCTATCTTTAAACACAATACGGAAATTCTGACTCTGTATGTGAATGACCAGCATCTTTAACAGGTCTATAAAGAGAATAAAGGAGTAAATGGTGAAAACAGAAAGTCCTTGGCTTGTGGAATCACTGCTGTAGCGGGTGAGTGTCAGTGGAGAGGTCACACTCAGAAAGCATTTGAAAGGCCAGGCACGACGGGTCACCTCGGATCCAGCACACAGAAACAGACCCAGTGACATTTTCCCAGGGCAGAGCAGCAGTGCGGGCGTCTCGGAGGGCGAGTCCACCGCAAATAATGAAAATTATTTGCGGCGCAATAGCAGATCCACAATAGCAGATCCACATGTTGGCGCAATAGCAGATCCACATGTTGGTTCATGCATTCGCTGCATGTTTTCCCTAGTGCAAAATTTGCATTTTATGGTTAAATTTCCATTTTGCATAAAAGTTGTCCTGACGGCAAGTGAGTACGTGTTAAATGTCACAGACGTCACCTGAACGAGTGCCGACAAGCACATATGCATCAAACAGTGGGACTATTGTAATGACTGTCAAGACTATAGTCTGTTTTGGTTTAGTTTTTCTGTGTTCACTCTGTTCCCATCCGCCTAATTTCCTAGTTAGTTTCCTCGTCTGTTAATCCGACACACCTGTTTCTGTTCTTGCTGATTACTCTCCTGAGTTACCTTTGCTCCATTGTCTGATCTCGTTTATGGATATGTTTACGTCTACTTTCATGGGGATTTGTATTGGCTTCTGTTATTTTCCTCTAGGATTATTCAAGCATTTTGTAGCGCTATTTCTGGATGGCGAATGGTGAATACAACAATCACAATGAGGTATAAACGTTATATATTTACTTCAAATATTTCATTTAGCTTTCTTAATGGACTTTAACTCACTTCCTATATCCGGTAAGCGAATCAGTGTATCGCCACTTCCAGTCCCATCGCAACACAATAAAAACCAATGGGAGAATCCTCTCTTTCCTTTCTTTTGCTGGTGTTACTGCAGTGTCCCTGGCTGCTTTTATTCTAAACAGCGACACACTGCCTTAGTTTTCACGATTTCCGAACACAACACGGATGAGAGGCATGGGATGAATTAAGGTCCTTCTAAAATATTACGCAGCTGAGGACGTTTAGGCCTACATCTCATTTCACCTGCTGAAATGTTCCTATTAATATATTTCCCTTCCAAATGTGCATTCTGAATAATAAGTAAATTTAACCTGCTGCAGTAAATTTCGTCTTATTAACAATATTCATTCTATTACTCATCATATTTTATACCTGATAAACACCCTTACAAAACTTATTACATCCAGCAACACAACACCTCAATCGCTCAATCGGAGGTATTCTTGTCTAACTTACATCCCTGCTCCGGTATCGAAACAGTGGAGGTTGGACTTTTACAGCTGATCTGAGGTAAGATGCTCATGTCAATCAACTATCGTGGGAGCAGCCTCTGTGGATGTGACGCCACACCGACAGGCATCTGAGAATGGCTCGATTTGAAAAAGGGGATATTATTTTTAGAGATTAATTAAAAACCACTGCATGGATTTTTATCATTATAGAGTAGATTTGTACATATACTGTCAACACACATTAATGTTCAAACAACATGTAAAAAGTGAACTTCGCATCCGATGACCCCTTTAAAGAAATTTAACAATGTTGAACATTTTAGCTAATTAATCTTATACAGTATAACACGCTCACAGCGTGACTTTAAATATTAATTAAGAATTTTGGCATAAATATGTGAATTACATAAAGTGAAATGACTGTGAATGAAAAATGACAGAATAATTTAATACAAATGAATCAATATGTTGATTCTCATCTTATTCATCAGGTCTCACACACACTGCAGCACTCACACAGTGTGGCGAAACCACGCGTGTTTACAAGCCGTGGGTTTCTCAGATCGGTACGCTGGAATAAAACTACAAGTTCCGTTAAGTTTGGAAAATTCTGTGCACAGTAATCATCAGAATATCTCTTTGCCTGTCTCTGAAAATGTCCGGATTTTGAAATCATCCTGCAGATGCTAATTTTAACAGGCTTTCATTTAACTAGGTGATTACAGCATATTGAAATATATGTATATAACCGGAAGAATCCATACACTGCTTCAACAAGCGCTTCCGGTGTTCAATTCCGGTGCGATAAAGGTCCATTGATTTTTCAAGAAATAACTGAATATCAAAGTAATCATTAGTTGCAGCCCTAAATTCAATAAATCAACATACACACAGTTGTTGTGATGATTCTCAATAGATCTCATATAAACATTTTTTGCAAAGTACATTACAAAACCGCCCCCCTAATATAATGTGTATTTTGTGTGTATACAATATATACGCGGACAGGATCGTACATCAAAAGTAGGTCTCTCACTTAATTCGAAATCGCGATATGGACTAATGTCTGTGAGTTTTAAAACACAAAAAGACGGTTTAAATATGAATCCTGCATTATCCCTTTGCCTCTGTATGAATTTTTTAACAGAATATTCACACAAATTTTTTTCCATGTATTAATTTTAACAGTAAACCTCTGTTTGGCAAAAAATAAAAGGGTTTAATTTTAATTTAGTTAAAAATAAATAAATGTTTAATCCCTTCATGTGATTATCAGAAAAATTAAAACACACAAGAATCTCTGAAAAAAAAAAAGAAAAGAATTGTAGGGCCCTATTGTTCAAAATTTTGAAAGTGAGATTTTTTAGGGAAAACACTGAATACCAGCATTTATATATCTACACTTTAAATAATGTATCTAAAAAATTTTTTAAATAATTTTCTTATTTAAAATAAAATTAGAATTCTTTAGGAAATATGTTTAATTGTCATGAAAGTAAAGTCACAGTTTAAAAGAAATCTTAATGGTCTCAAGGAAAGCTTCATTTGCTTTATGCAAAATTAAAATGTTTTGTCTTTTGATTTAGAGGGGAAACATTGCTATGTTCACGCCACATTGGTTATTGTAATTACAAGACGACAGAGATTCTGCTCTGAGCGGTTCATGTCCAACAACTCGGAAACTCAGAAATAATGTGTTTCCATGGCAATGCCAAAGGGTCAAGGTTTGTGTGGATGCCAGGGTCCAGCAGATGCACTAACTACCACCATTCTGCCTCTTTCTTCATGGACGCTGTGTATTTTGGCAAGATACATTTTTTGCAAGCGATATGACAAGTTAAGTGTTTGGAGTCCATCAGTCCATCAGTGTTGTCATGATGTTATTTCTTGTGATGGTAACACTATATTTTAAGGACCAATTCTCACTATTAACTAGCTGCTTATTAGCATGCCTATTACTAGCACTGGTTGTTTAGTAATATTTATAAAGCCAATTTTAATGCCTTATTCTGCATGAATATATGGATCCCATACCTAAACTCTACCCCATACCTAAATTTATTACACAGCTCTGTGGAATACTTGATTCTGATTGGTCAGACACCACATTCCAAGGTCTGATATTCCCAGATAACAACCAGTAAAGAATAATAACACAGACTCCTCCGGGTAACTGCCTGCAGTCGGCGCTGTTCGCTTGCTGGGGACATTTTTTTCTTTGTAGATAAATAATAAAATAAAATATTAAATAAAATAATAAATAAAAAATTTTAAATATAATAAATAAAAATATTAAAACTCAATTAAATATTATGAGTACAATTATTTAATTATGTCATCCTGGTATAGTGGACTTGCTCTTGTTTTGTAGCTTAACTGTAGCTGCTGTCATTTTGCGTCAAATGTTTTGTAAACAGTAATGGATTATAAGACAACTAACAAACTGGTAAGATTTGAAACATTTTCATCTAAAATCAATATCTTTTATCACCATAATTATTTATGTGGTGAAATGTTGAGGTATGACTGCATCGTATTCCTTGAATGTCCGTCTAGTTTGAACGAGCAGCTGCTTTCTCCAAAGAAGCTTCGCGTTCAAAAATAATTCAACTCAATGTTTTATGTTTAATTATTTACTTTGTGCTAAGTAGCCGTGTAATAACTAGGATAATGTACATCTAGCCGGTTGCTATTGCAAAATAAAGCCCTTCATACAACTGGCTGATATGCCTGTCAGGCTTTATTCTGCGATAGCAACAGGCTAGACGTACATTATCCCTTACATTCCTAACCTTACCAACTAGAAAATTAGGAGTTTACTGAGGCAAAAGCTGTAGTTAATAGTTAGTTAATAGTGAGAACTGGTCCCCAAACTACAACGAGACCCTTGTGATTAGCACTTAGCAGATCTATTCTCATTTCAACTATTCTCTAACAGTTCTTAATACTCTAAGTATTAAAGATCATATTGGTCTTCACTCCATGGCTATGATACTATGGTGACCACTTGGTTGTTGCTCTGATAACATGCTTTAAATCATCAATAAGTTTTGCTAATGATGACTGGCTCGGTGACTGGATTTAATGCATTTTATTCCATGGGACCTACTAAATACAATGAACTGAACTGTTAGTAGTCTAGGCAAAATCATATTTTAAAGTAAAGTAAATTTCCCTAAGCAGTGACTAGGTTATGTTTCTTTATTATAGGGTAGACTGGGTACAGTTGGTACAGGGGTACATTTGAAACACCTTAAATAACACAGGAACCCCGAGCCGTGATTTTTGCTCCACATGTGTATTAGTGCTCTCTTGGATTGTGAGAAAATTTGAAATTTCCATTCTGAAGATACCGGCAAATGATTTTTCTCCAAGTTGAGATTTTCATTTCACCACGTCCCTTCCACATTGAATAGCTTCTCATCCTTAAATGACTGTTAAATTTAACTTACATTTTCGTAAACCTTAATCTGTGCTCTGCAAACTGACTTATTGCGTGACTTTGTGTAAAATCTTGAGAAATGTTCGAGGTGGTCAGAGGGGTACAGTTGAGACACAACGTATCATTTATTTGTTTTGTTTATGGTTATTATGTTTATTAGGTTATTGTTTGCATTTGATCTGTTTTATTATTATTATTATTATTATGTTTTTTTTTACCGTTTTACTGTTTCCTGTACTCAACTTTTCAACTATTAAAATGATGACATGAAATTAATTGTGTTGCTGTTTGCCATTACTGTACAATGTTTTACAAATGAACTTTAAATTTACATATTTTACATTTGCATTACGGATGGGTGTCTTAACTGTACTCGACATAGGTACAGTTGGAACAAAAAAGCTTTTTGTGTTTATGAGCTAACTGGGGTAAATATGACCTACTTATGGATGTTAATAGTTAGTAATATTTTAGTAGACAAGTAAAGGAAATGTCACATGAAACATCACTACTTTTCAGTCCCTAGTTTTGGTGTGGTAACAGAAAAAGCCAAAAGCGTACCAACTGTATCCGGTCTACCTTACTATTCAAACACTAAATGCATTTTACCCGATTCATTGCATCTCAAATTTGTATTGTTTGTTGGATCTGGCAGCTCTGAGCAGGACATTCTTATCCAGCACGTGTCTAGAAGAAGTCCTGGCTGCTGTAGCTGGATTTAACGACTTTTGATGAGGCCCACACTGATTCCTTTGCTCTCTCCAGTCAGTGTTTAAAAAAACAAAAACGAATGTAATGGTTATTTCCCTGCTCCAGCCAGAATGTGACAGCTGCACAAGTAGATTGTTATCGTGCTAATCACATTTTTATTATTTTGTTTTCTAATTTCAGTTGCAGGATGTAGGACAAAGCTGCCTACTCAGGATGGTGCTCACCCTACATGTATAACTTCGTCGCTGATGACAGAGAAATACTTTATCATTACATTTATCCACCTCTAAACACTCTTGCTAAAATTTGTAAGAACAAAGAAGTTATGCAAGGTAGCAGTGACAATAACAACATGGCATAACAAAACATAGCATATTGAAGACGGCACTGCCAAGATGGTTATTTTTACATGACCTCACAAGAGTCAAGTGAAAGCAGCTGGAGTTTTTAAAATATAAAAAAGACACTTCTGTTCGGCCTTCATCATGCATGTCTTCACCGAGTGTGTTATGAAATGAGACTCTACGTGACTGACAGACCAGAGAGATAGAGAGAGAGAGCTCTGCTCTGACTAATCTTATGAATTGGATGTGTAAGAAAAACTGAATAAAACATGATGTTCAGTTTTCCTTCATCTGTGTGCTGCTGCTGTATCAGTTTATAAGGTCACTGAGGTTTAAATGCAGTAGGAAAACAAGCACAGAGTCGGGTGTAAACAAGTGCAGTTACAGTACCTGCCGCACATTTACATGACTACAGTAGATGATAACGGTGTCTGTGTATGATCATATATCACACAGCAGAACCACAGACACATACAGTATGTGTGCTTACGTCAACATGGTAGGCTACTCTTTGCATCTTTAGGTGTCAAACAGAAGAAAAAAAGACAAATTGTCTTAAAATAAGCAGGAAATAAATCCAAATGGTAAATATGACACTGGCAGGTGTACTGTAGTAGTAGTATTATTCTCCAGGAATACAGTATATAGTTAGACAACGGATCGATATAACAGCATGAAACATTGAGTGTGTGACATCGTTTTATCATGATGAGACAGTGATAAGTGATCACAGCGGTGACAGCATATAATAAATCAGTCATCCCATATAGTCTTAAACCACTCAAGCATGTTGATAGTAACAATATAAGCGGAGGGCCTATAACCCCCCGTAAAATCACTTTAATGCAAAATCTCTTGACTGGTTGCTTTTATAGGTACACGGTAACACATTGCAATTAGTTCCCATTAACTAACAATGAGCAATACATTTCTTACAATATTTACAAATCTTTGTTAATGTTAGTTAACAAAAATAAAGCTGTTCATTGTTAGCTCATGCTAGCTCAGGTCTATAATATATTAAGAGACTCAACTTTTGATTTCATTTATGTATTAGAAAATGCAGAAATTAACATAAACATTACTAGATGCTTGAGGAGTATTTTTTCTTGTTAGTTGATATCATTTAATATAGTCAACTAATGTTAACAGATCATATTGTAAATGTACCATTAATTTTGTATAAAAGGGTCTGCTGAACTGATTAAATATCAGACTTAAAGGAGAAGTCTGCTTCCAGAACAAAGATTTACAGACAATGTACTCACCCCCTTGTCATCCATGTTTATGTCTTTCTTTCTTCAGTTGCAAAGATATTGTTTTTTGAGGAAAACATTTCAGGATTTTTCTCCATATAATGGACTGCTATGGTGC
>JAHKKF010519066.1:0-16618 GCA_019740295.1 Labeo calbasu | reverse complement strand
TAAAGCATTGCGAAGACACAGCCTCATGTCAATTTTTGAGGGAATTTCGTCAAATTCGTTAATACACTTTACAAAAACGGGTTTGGTATACTATAAAGCTTTTAATGATTTTTTGCCAGCATTGTCTAAAGATGAACTGAGCCAGTTTTGGTTAAATTCAGACAAACTGTCTAGGATGATATCGAAAAAGTAGATTTTTCATAAAATTCAAAACTACGAAAAATCTTGAACTGTAGAATCAGAGGAAAAATAATTTTTCAACATGAGAAAATTTGGCCTATAGGTGGCACTAGAGAGTTTGAGACTCCAAATTTGCTATATTGCTATATTGAGACTGTCCTCTATCAGTGTGCCAAATTTCAGAACTTTCCCGCAAGCAGTCCTATGGGCTGCCATAGACTCCTAGAGTGGAAGAAGAAAAAAACTAACGGATATAATAGGTGCCTAAGCACCTTTTGTGCTTGTCCCCTAATTGTCTTCTAGGGTGTAATTTCTCAGCTCAAATTGAAGTGTGATTAAATGGCGGCATATAATGTAGACTGAAATGTTTAATTGCTTGACAGCCCTAATAAACTATGTATTACACTCATCAGACATAATGACTCCCATGCCTTTGTTGATTAGGAACAATATTTAAAAGCATTCTTTAGCATTCTTTGACTTCTTCAAATGTAAATCCATTAGAACACAGACTAAAGTTGAATCCTTAAAGCATCTATACTCTTAAGACTAATGAACCTACACTGACTCACCGGTGTAGCTGTGTAATTAAAATGACCCGAAAGAAACTAAAAACATTTAAATGGTGTTTGCATTATTTTGTCCACCCTTTTAGCTGAGAACACAAAATTCCAAAACCATTTCATACCCATTAAAAAAAGCCAGAAATTGCTCATGGTCAGCCACACTTGTCTTCTCAACACAGCTATTGCAAAATACTTACAATGTAAGGTGCAACATCTTCGCCAGACTTCAGGACAAGAGCAATCAAAGTGAGATGAGGGGGATAAGGCTGGCAGGACATGTGAAACAAGCTTGGTACTTGTAGTAGTTGTGTTTGTGCTTGTGTGCCAGTGTACATGTTACTGTTATTCCCATGCTAGTGGATGTATCGTGAATGTTGTCTAGTTAAGAATAGTCTGACAAGGGGTATGGTAAGAAAATAGTAACACACAACAGAGAAGAGGAAATAATCAGTGATGGCTTAAACGAAAAGATGTGCAGGGAGTTAAAGAAACATACACCTGAAGGTTTCTAAGCCCCAGTACTAAACAGCATCTGTACTCAACTCAGATACACCAGGAGGAAAGTGAGAAAGAAGAGAGAGGCTGTATTGAAATAACACACTGAACTAGGCAGACGCAACAGTGAGTTAAGGCTTGTTATGAAAGGCAGTGGAAGAGAGACTTGGAGGTCAGACTGGGGTACAAAGAAGCCCCCCTGGTAGAGCATGCTTACCTGAAGACTTGTTCCTCATGAGGCGAACCTCTCTGGGCTGGATCCCCTGCTCCTGCAGTCGAGCCCGAATCTACAGATCAAACAGCAACGCTTAACTACACCAAACTTTAGGACCTCAAATTATGTATTTGGGCAAAATGGGTATGCTAATGGCTGAAAAAATTGCTGAAACTTTACTCAGACTATCCAGAATGTACAGTAGTTTGTTTATTAATGAGAACAGATTTGGCAACATTTAGCACTAACTTGCTCACCTCTGCAGTGAATGGGTGCCGTCAGAATGAGAGTCCAAACAGCTGATAAAAACATCACAATAATTCACACCACTCTAGTCCATCAATTAATTTCTTGTGAAGTGAAAAGCTGAATGTTTATAACAAAAAAAAACAAAAAAAAAACACTTTTGGCCAAAATACAAGTCCATAATAACGCTTCCACTCTTTTTTCCTTTCACATCAAAATGCACTTACAAAATTCTTTAAAACTGTTTTGTAAATAGATCTTGATCTGTGAATATTTCCCTCTTTATTCAGCCGAGGCAACTTTTTTCCACTGGAGAAAGCAAAATTATGGAGAGGACATGTCTTTTAGCAATGGTTTGAAGTTAAAACATTTAAATAAAATTATTTTCTACTTATAAACATGCAGCTCTTAACTTGGACTGGAGTGGTGTGGATTACTTGTGAATCAGCTGTTTGGACTCTCATTCTGACGGCACCCATTCACTACAGAGGATCCACTGGTGAGCAAGTGATGCAATGCTACAGTTCTACAAATCTGCTCCAATGAAGAAACAAACTCATCTACATCTTGGACAACCTGAAAATGATTATATTTGCAGCTTTTTTTTTTTTTTTTTTTGGCTGAAATATTCCTTTAGGTTCTGAAATTTGTAGCATGCTATGTTATGTATAATACAAAAAAGTCAACCTATCTCAAAGTTTATAAAATACTATGTACAATGTAAGTCTATAGTACAAACAAAGAACAACTGTCACAGATTTCAATTGGAAAGTAAGTGCAGTTCTATTTTTGTTTCATTTTCTGTTGTTACTGTATGCCACAAATGTTTACTGAAATGGTTACTGTACTCATAACAAGAAATAAAACTAACACAAACCTCGTTAACAGTTGCATTTGGTGGGAGCATTCTCAGCATGACAATGTTGCTGGGCTTTTGGACATGCTCTGTATCAGACCTGTAGTCCTGGTCACGGGGTTCTGGCTCCTCCTGGCTCATTTCCAGAGCATGGTGGAAGCTTCCATCTCTTACTTTGTCCCTAGCTGGTTGGGCTTGGTCAGGAAACCCCTAAATCAGGAATATAATCATCCCAGATATAAATTACTCTTCTCAAGTTCCTAATTTTAAAGACAAATGTTTAGATATGTTAAAATGTTTACTCAGTAAACAATATAAGGCAGGGGTCACCAAACTTGTTCCTGGAGGGCCGGTGTCCTGCGGAGTTTACCTCCAACTTTTCTCAACACACCTGACTGGAAGTTTCAAGTATACCTATTAAGACATTGATTAGCTGGTTCAGGTGTGTTTGATTATAGTTGGAGCTAAACTCTGCAGGGACACCAGCCCTCCAAGACCGGATCTGGTGACCCCTAATATAAGGCAAGTAAAGGAAATTAAGATTTAACAATTGTAAGCTCATGATTCACAGAAAACAAAAAACAGTTCTGGAGAGATAAATGTACTCACTTGTTTGTGTGCAGAATGTCTGATATGTTTGTCTTCCTCAGCTCCCCATTCCACACTGTATTCGCCCTGAGAGTTGTGCCGTCCTCTAACTCTGCCCCAGGTGCTGTCCTCATTTTCTTCACCTTCATCTGGGGTTTGTTCTTCCAGATACACCTTCTGTCCTGATCTAAATGTCTGCATATCTCTCCTGTGTGCCTCAATTTCTGGTTCAAACTCACAATCTTTATCATCTTGCTGGAATCTTGAGTGGATATTCTCATTTGAGGGACACTGGAGGAGGCTTTTTCCAAGTTGGTTGTTTTCGGATCCGCGGTTTCCCTTTTGCCTGAATCCAGGTCGGTTATTCAAGAAATTACCTGAGGCAAAGTCTCTCATGGCTTCAAAACTGCTATCAGGCTCGTGCTGCCTTGCATTTGTTAAGCTGCTATTCAGTCTATTGTCTTGCCCATAGCCACGATAGTCCATGTCCCTGTAGTCGTGATCATCAGACTCTTTCCCATAGCGACCCAAGCGGTCACCACGACCACCCCTATGACAGCATAAAAGAGAAAGATATAGGCGATCTGTAGGTTAAAGGAGTAGTTCACCTAGTTCACTCAAAAGGTACTCATTCTCAGGCCATCAAGGACGTAGATGAGTTTGTTTCTTCATGGGAACAGCTTTGGAGAAATTTAGCATTGCATCACTTGCTCACCAATGGATCTTCTGCAGTAAATGGGTGCTGTCAGAATGAGTGTCCAAACAGCTGATAAAAACATCACAATAATCCACAAGTAATCCATACCACGCCAGTCCATCAATTAATATCTTGTGAAGTGAAAAAAATGCAAGTATGTTGTACATTGATGTCATATGTATTGATGTCAGAGAATAGGTGATGGATTTTTTCACTTGATGAAGTGTTATTATGGATTTTGGACTCTATTTTAGATATAAAATTAAAACATCTTAATGGATTTGTTTAGTAAAAACATGCAGGTTTTTACTTCACAGGATGTTAATTGATGGACTGGAGTTGTGACGATTACTTGTGGATTACTGTGATGTTTTTATCAGCTGTTTGGACTCTCATTCTGACGGCACCCATTCACTGCAGAGGATCCACTGGTGAGCCAGTGATGTAATGCTATATTCCTCCTAATCTGCACTACATCTTGAATGGTCTGAAGGGGAATGCATTTGCATCATATTTTCATTTTTGGGTGAACTATTCCTTTAAATTTGCTTGTTCTGCTGGTTCATCAACAATCTTGCTCAAGTCAAAAAACAAGCATATGCAAACATGTCAGTGTGGTAGCTGAAATACATTTAAAGCAGCGACAGAAACATCCAGCAGTGTGCGGCTGCATTTTATATTAAACTACTTTAATCAACATCTGTTTACTTCTAGTTATTATATACGCCGATTTATGACTTCTGAAAGACAACATGGAGCACCTGTGCTTCCCTGTATTGTAAATCCTTCTATTATAGAAGTACTATTTAAGAAAACTCTAAAAAGATGACATTGAAAGGGTGAAAAAATGTGATTAGCTGCAGTAGCTTAAATATATACTTCCCTACATGTATTTTCATACTTAAAATGTTTCAATTTAAAAGAGTTAATGTGTTATTTGTCATTTAACCATTTGAGTTTAACAGCATGAGGTTATGTAATAAGGTCAAAACATGTATGCATGAATCTTTCCAGTGGATACATGCAAATTTATACGATGGACTCTTGACCTACCTCCTCTCATAATCCATGCTCAGTCCAAGTCGACAGAAACGCCCACTTTTTTCTCTGCCTGCTTCATTTACAACTGTTGACAAAATATGTATTGATCAACCTTCACATTCGTAAAGACAAACAGATGTTGGCTTCTGCTCATTTTTAAGCACGATCAGGAACTGTATGCAACGCGATCGATTGGTCCGAGCCAAAAAAACTCGTTTGCATATCATTTCTTAAACCCTTTACGCCATTTGGAAAAACTAAAATAAGGGTGTAATATTCGCTGTCAGATATAGTTACTGCTGGGTTGCTCAGTCCTGCAGATGCTAAACTGAGCCTGACACTAATCTATAGAAAAATACATACACAACAACCGTCATTGAAAGTTCTACCTCTGTGTGTCCCAATGTTTAGCATTCGGAGATCATATGTTTATTAACGCTGCGCACATGACAGCTTAGGATCAGTCCAGAGGGCACGGGCTCCAACCCAAAGCGCGCAACACTCGGCAAAGCACCTTGACAAACGTCCAGACGAGCTGAACTTTTACAAATCGGTATTTTAATCGCATAATAATGACAACATGCAGCCACTTACCTCTGTTACACCAGCAGCGTCACAAGCGCTGAAACTGATACAGTGTATATGTATGACGCCCCACAGCAGAGCTCAGTGTAAGATGGCCTCAGTCCGGGAGGCGGGGACTGAACTCTCCAGCTGATTGGCTTAAAACACACTGGTATGCAAACGCATAGAAATGTGTATTAGGGTAAGGTAACCATTTCTAGTAGTGAACATGGTAGCATGTTCTTCATTGCAGACACATTATGCAAGAGTTATTTTCGTTAAATTGCATATAATAAAATACAAATATCAATATTGTCATTGCAAGGGTTTGACAAAGTAATGCGAACACCTGGGAAATAGGCAGTGTTTCTTTTTTAAAATGTTTTGCCACTATTCGCCTTTAATACAGCCTCCAACCTTCTTAGAATAGATACATATAACTTGTGAATAGTCTCCATTTGAATGTCGTCTATTAGAATATCTGCCAGATGTTTAAGCCCACAGTGGTTTAATAATATTCAAATCAGATGATTTGTCTGGCTAGGGCAGATGTTGAAAATCATCTCGTTACTCCATCTGTTTTTCAGGTTGTTCATTGGTGCCGTAATTAAAGTTTTAGCAGCTGCAGCTCTTTCATGGATGTTGGCTTTGTCAAGTTCTCTGTGGTCAGTTTTTTGTGGAAACAGGGTCTTCAAGGTGAATATTGAGGTTTTCTCTTTCTTTGCAGCAGTACTTCTGTGTGGTTTAGACACAATCTATCTTAGTGTTTGACTGTTCCTATTATTCACCCACTATTCTTCTTCGCAGTGCTGTATTTATAACCATGAAGACTTGTTCTTAAAACACCAAATAAATTGGGCTGTAAAGGTTACACAATCTCCTGCTAAATGGGGTACCATGATTTGCTCTTTATGAAAATCTGACAAGTCACTCAATTCACCCAGCAACTAAATCAGGAGGCGTTTGCTGAGATCTCGTGAGATGTCACAGAAGCCTTGCCAGTGTAAGTTAAATATTAATTAGTTATTACATATAAATTGGTAGTAAAGCATAAAGTGTGCATTTTATTGGCCCAGACTGTAGAGATGTTTACAACTCATTTTTATCACATAATTAGAAACACCATAATTAAATCGTGTTACACACAGGGACTATTGAAAATAAGTGTATACGTCTAAAGTGCAAACAACACTGTTGTAAGCATGTCCCATTAAATGGTCAAAAGTTTACATACACCTTGCAGAATCTGCAAATTGTTAATTATTCTTCCAAAAAAGGAGGGATCACATACAAGATGCATGTTATTTTTTATTTAGTACTGACTTGAATAAGATATTTCACATAAGATATTTCACGTATATTTCATAAATGATGTTTACATATATTCCACAAGAGAAAATAATAGTTGAATTTATAAAAATGACCCTGTTCAAAAGTTTACATCCCCTTGATTCTTAATACTTTGTTGTTACCTAAATGATCCAAAGCTGTGCCCTTTTTTTTTTTTTTTTTTTTTTTTTTTTTATGAACCCCTTGTTTGTCCTGAACAGTTAAACTGCCCGCTGTTATTCCGAAAAATCTTTCAGGTCTCACACATTTTCTGAAGAACAGACAAGGGGTTCATGAACAACTAACACTAAACAAAAAAACAAACAAGAAAAAAAACCAGCTGTGGATCATTCAGGAAACAACACAGTATTAAGAATCAAGTGTATGTAAACTTTTGAACGGAGTCATTTTTATAAATTCAAACATTATTTTCTTTTGTGGAATATATGTAAATGTCTTTCATGTGAAATATCTCATTTAGGTCAGTACTAAATTGCAAAAAAATCCCCCAAAAAAACAGCATTTTGTATGATCCCTCTTATTTCGGTAAAATAATTAACATTTTGCAGATTCTGGAAGGTGTATGTAAATTTTTGACCTCAACTGTACTTGTGGTCTTCACACCCACTTGAACGCTTGGGCCAAATGCAGGAAATAAGTTACGTAAGTAGACAAGTATTCAGGTGCAAAGACTGCAAGTATGGATATTTGGACAAGACACTACCTTACCGCAACGTTCAGCTCCAACCCAGATCAAACACATCTGGAGCAAGGCTGGAACTAAACTCTACAGGTATGCTAATATCCAGGAACAGGATTGGACACCCCTGCTGTAGGGTGTCCCATTTATCATTTCAGGTTCCAGAAGAGTGCTCACAAGCGCCCCCATGTGACCTTTTGCTGAGCACATGCATCACTAAAGTGTTGACTTTGGAGAAGGACTGAAACTCAACCAAAATTTGGCTATGTTCATATACTCTGAATAGCATGCAAATGTTTGACCTACTACATACATTTCCCAAAACAAATCACACAGCAAAGAATACTGTACTCCACAGTATTATTGGTTAAACTAGCAAACCTGTGTCAAGAGTGGATTAATTGACTGTCAACAGTGTTACACAAGTATTATTGCTGCAAATTTTAACAAGACAATTTACTAAAACTTACTTTTTGTTTATGGAAATATATTTCTAAACATACCATATGCCATACCATACCATATAGTTCTAGGTTTATATGTTGAGTATAGGCCCAAAACACTAAAAATGTCAACTAAGTTACCTGTCAACTGTGTTACCCAGTAAAGGTAACATGGTGGACAGTAGCAAACATAGATGGTATTTTATGCACATATTCCTACAGATCACCTTTATTTATATAGCACTTTATACAACATAGATGGTTTCAAAGCAGCTATGTAAGGTCATGTTTGGGTTTTTGGGAAGAAGGAAAACTTTTTCTTCACATTGTCAAATTCTAAATCTAATTATAGAATGACCCATCTGTGTGTTTTTGTCCATTTACAATGAAAGTCAATCAGGTCTAGCGTTGGCTTAGACTCTTTTTATGTTCATTCTGTGAACAAAAACAGTCAAAATATTCTTCAAAATATCTTCTTCTGTGTTTTACAGAAGAAATAAATTCATACAGGTTTTGCATGACTTGAGGATGAGTAAATAATTACAGAATTTTTAATGTATCCTTGTAAGCTTTTTTAAGCTTTTGGCTCATGTTTATGCAATATTTTTTTACAATGCACAGAGAAGATTTATTGTATGTTAAATGAAATGATCCTGGCACATGACAAAAGAATCATTAATGTAAGTTCTGCATCAGTCATTGCTCCCTAAACTTTCCATCTCTTTAACCAAGTGCAATAATATTTCATTTATCTATAGTGTGAAGGTTTTGCTCACCAGCTCATTGTTGATGTTAATTCTTCCAAGTTTTTTTTTTTTTTTTTTTCAGTGTCAAAGCCAGGGCAGAAGTGGGTGTTGTCTGTATAATGTAACAATGCGAAATAAAAAAAAAAATTCGGAGCCATTACCTACATGCGCTGTATTCATAAACAAGGCACAAGTTATTTTAGAAATGAGGTAATTAAGCAGTTCCAAAATGAACCCAGCCCCCGCTCTGAGTGCTGTCATTTGCATGCCTTTGAATATGCTGCATGTCTCTAAGGGGGTTTCCTGCTGATGAGATTCTCAACGCCATGCCGTCTTTGTTTTAAACACCGCAAATAAACAAACAAAAGCATCCTGGATGCCAGACTGCTCTTTCTCTCTCTCTTTGTAAATGACCTACAGCCCCGATCCTGCCTGAAAAGGACATTTCCCTGGTCATGAAAAAAAAAAAAAAACTTGCTCATGGTGATTAGAAAGAAGAGACAGAGGGAAAACAAGAGAGAAGTTGAGTCACAGATCTTTTCTTTTGGTCTTAATTAGAAAGACCATACATCAGCGAGGCAGTGCCTCTATTCATCCAGCTGATTGGGGACATGACAAATGAATGAGGGAATAAACAGGGTGTCAGCGGAGAGAGGGAGAGATGGATGAGTTTTGGTCTGGAGAGAATGGAGAGGTACAGTTAACCCTGGCTCTGGGCCAAGGCCTGTAGTCTCCTTTCCTCTCACCTCACCCCTCGGGCCTAACTCAACCCGACACACCCTGCCCCGGCTCCTGACCCTGCCTCCACTTCCATTTATTAGAAAATCAACACCCTTAAAGGGAAACGTGCAGATACCTTCATCACTATGCGCTGCGGTACCCTCAACCTCCGCATCGTTTAGCAAAAGGGCGAGCGAAATAATAAAATAATAATTTACAAGGTATTTCAAAGAGGGTTTAATGACTTTTTTTGGACCTGAATGTAATACTCAGAGTTTAGATGAATGAGTGCAAGAGAATGTGTAGCACTTGTTGTGAAGATGTAATTATGAATTAGACACGGTGAAAACAGCTGCCGTATTTGAAGAGAGTCGATTAAAGGCCGATTGCGCACAATGCTCCGTTAAATTCAACCCGGCTCCTTTCAGTACCAGAGCCGGCCAGGCTAATGGGTTCATTCAAGTGTTTCACCATGAGTGAAAGAACCAGTGAGTGAGACGGGGAGAGAGAGAGAGAGAGAGAGAGAGAGAGACAAGGAAGCGTAGAGATTGTGAGATCATTGTGAATTAAAAACTATTAAAGGCTTCAAAGGAGACATCATTTAAGATCGCACTACTTTTTCTTTCTCGGGTGCACTGTATGCAGGCCTGGATGGTGTTATGGAGATAAATAGTTTATTTTTCTTTGTAATTCTACAAAGATTAATGTGGTTCTCCTCATCACCTTTCGTTTATCCATCTATCCACCCACCTTTCGAGCAGACTTTGGCTTTCATTAGAAAATATATAAATAAATAAATAACAGACTGAATTGGTTTTTCAATTACTGGAGTCGAGCGGCACGCTGGCTAAACAAAGACATTCTGGCAGGAACCAACCAGACAAGCGGAGATTATACATTACCTCAATATGTGATTTAATAACTCACATTTTCTTTTATTGTTTTTCTATTTTCATTCTACTGCTTTCCGGAGCTTAGGCGCTCGCTAGCTGTTTAATAGTCAGAGAAAGATGTGCTTCTTTCCACAGTCAGTGTTAACAAAGACGTCCAGAATGAGGTCGGTGTGCTAGCTGCAATACAGAGAATCCTCAATCAGAAGACTTGAAATTGGATTCATAGTTCACTTCATGGAAAGCAGCAGAAAATATTAAATCATTTTCTTTATTGGATTAAATTAATTATGGAGAGACTGCATATTAGATATAGGCTAAAAGGGCTTTTAATGTGCTCAATAAGAGCCTTCAGCCTTTCTTGGAATAGGCATAAATCTATCTCTGCTGCTTATTACAGTCTGTTCCTTTCCACTGCCTGCCTTTATTTAAAGTATTAGTCATTTTTTTTTCAATATATGCCCTTCAGATTCTTAATCTAGCTTCCACTGTTCTCCAAACATGTGCACACACACATTTTTTCTTTATTTATTTGTTGGGCTTTAAACTGAGGGTACAGTGTGGGCGGTCAAACTTGCCACTGACCGTGCTTCATGTTAAATTGATATTTCTCAACATCCTGTGCAAAGCCAGCACTGCTTCGCTTGACCGTATCATCTTTTGATGCAGGACTTTATGAAGCTCAAAGTGAAAATCTCATACTTAGGGATTTGTCAGTGATGTCATCACAATTCAGTTGCTGAAAGATGATTGATGAGCATAACAATCTGTGCAGGTAATTAAAATGCCAGTCACACTTAAACAGCAAGAAGAAAAGGGGACAGAAGAATTTTTAGCTGAAACAAAATCCAGCCAGAGGGACTGGCTCCTTTTAAAGCGAATCTCCCTTTCTCTAAAATCATTAGAGGGATAGATGACACCTTGTGTAGATGATGTGCATAATAAAGGAAGGGAAGGGGGAAAAAAAGCAGTTTTTAGTTTCAGTTTCATCCTGCCTGTGATGTCATAGTATCAAACTCCCAGTACGCACATTGTAGAGATACTATGAAAAGAAGCAATGTTCGGTTTTGGCCCTCGGCAGCAGCAGCTAGTTGTAGTATCACACCCATTTGTTGGAACAGAGGAAAGGAGGAAGATATACTGACTAATTGATTCTCATTCTTCATTACACTGTAGTCAAAGTTACACACACACACACAAGCTCTATGAAAGTCAGATTAAGGCATTGAGGCAGGGCAGAATAAGGGCATTGATATAAATCTGTCATTTGGATATTCCCCATGGTGCTTTGCTTCTTAGTGCAACTAAATAACCTCTAAGCCCTCTGGGGTTAAGACCTAAACATGTTTAAGTTTTTGAGGCAATCAAGGCTTATTTTCAGAATTTTTTGTCTTTCTGGAGAAGCAAATTCGAGAGGACATCTGTTCCGTTATGAATTTCACATAAATCTTAAGCTTTCCGATGCTTCAAATGAGGCTTCATTCAAGCCAAATGAATGAAACATGATGGTAAACCCCTCACGCGCTGGAGGTTGTCATGCAATATTGAGTTGCGTATAATCACTGTGTAATCTGCCTGTGTGCCAGGGGAGGGTGGAGCGAAATCCCCTTATACAACAATATCACGCCAAGATCACAAACTCTCTCTACTCTCTTTGGTAATGAAAAGCTGCGAGATTCTTCTGTGAATGTCAAGCCATTGCTCTTTGGCTGACGAAGACACAGAATTGGAAGTGTGATGTTGTTTGCTCCCGTTTCGAAGAGCAGCACGGTTCCTCCATTTAGATGTTGTGATCATAATGTTTGTTTGTGGTTTTGTGATACAGTTTTGTATATTTGTCTCTTGCTATTTTGACATTTGTAAAAACCTCATCGACATGACTGGACAAATTTAGGAGTATGTGTGTGTCACCGAGTTGGACAGCTTGCAAATGAGCTTGTTTCAGGCATGTATTATATGTTACTGGTGGTTTTACTCAATGGAGTGGCATTGTAAAAATATCCTGTTAAATTTAATGTAAAAAAAAAATGTGCTAAAAAAATATGGTGTTATATATGTTTTAGGTATTACGGGAAGGCATATTAGTGCCTGTATATTTTACAACTTCCTTTGTGTAATATGTTATTTTACCAGCCTACAAGAACTACCCCATGCCCCTGGTGTATAAATGGTGTATACCATTTAGTTAAAAAGGTAACATGTTGTGACTGTACAGTAAGGTTCTATTTGTAAGGTTATATTTTGGCTTTATACAGTAATTTTACAGACAAAATTTAAAATACAGGTAAAACACCTGTAAAAAAATCAATAGGGGAAATGCCTTCATTATAAAGGTGACCTGTTATGCCCCTTTTTACAAGATGTAAAATAATTCTCTGATGTCTCCAGGGTGTGTATGTGAAGTTTTAGCTCAAAATACGTGACAGATAATTTTTTATAGCTTATTAAAGTCTCCACTTTTAAGGTATGAGCCAAAATGCTCTATTTGTGTATTTGTCCCTTTAAATGCAAATGAGCTAGTGCTTCCGGCCCCCTTTTAAGTAAAGGGCGGAGCTTCAAGAGTCAGCAAAAACAAAACAGGACAATCTTACACACTGAAAATGTCATGAACTCTCAGGAGTGGTGTTCAGCCTGAGATGTTAGAAAAAGTCAGTCATCAGATTGTACTGTGCATAATAAATACACGTTTATGAATTACACAGACAGGGAGCACGTGCAATAAAAATAACGACATAGCTGGACTCATGGTGCCTTTGCATGCTATCACAAACGTTGTAAGTCCTACTTGTGATTATGAGCTTTACAAATTCAAGTGATTCACTTTACATTGCTTTCATATTCAATTTTTAACTACCACATTCCTATTTACGATCATTCTGGTAGCATGTGAAGGCAGCATCAGTGAAAACAGGCAATGGTAGCTTTAGCAACATTAGCCTTAGAGAGTGCCAAGATACTCTTTCTGAAAGGCATTTTGGAAAACAAACAAGTGATACATACTTTGTGTGGAGCTGATGTTCGCGTACAGAAATTATTGGTACAAACATATACACTGTAAAAAACAAAAAAACACAATTTGTTGAGTCAACTTAAAATAATTTGTTACCCTGCTACCTTAAAATTTTAAGTTCAGTCAACTCAAATAAGTTTAGTCAACTTGAAATGTTAAGTTGTACTAAGTAATAACTTAGATATTTGTGTTTGTTAAACTTAACAGATGGGTAAGTAACCCAGCTGCCTTAAAATTTGAAGTTGATTCAACTCAAATGTCTAAGTTGTCACTTCGTATAATTTAACATTTCAAGTTGAATAAACTGTTTATGAGTTGACTGAACTTAAAATTTTAAGGCAGCCAGGTAACAAATTATTTTAAGTTGACTCAACAAATTGTTTTTTACAGTGTAGGGGACTTTACCAATTTTTTTCCAGGGCATTTTCTTCAGAAATGAAATTTGACCATATTGTCCTCAGTTGTTACATGTAAATCATAGCCGATAAGTCTGTCTCTTCGGTCACCACTCTACTGATATAAATACAAGGGTTTGTATGCTCTTAGTTGTATGTTGGACAGTTTCCCTCTGACATATTGATGTGATAACACCTATAAATTAATTAGCACCGTTAGATAACTTTTGGTATAGATTTCTGCTCCTGTCCTGGTTCAGAGAATGAGGAGCCGTCTAGAAAGGTTCACAACAGCGTCTGAGGCTCTGTGATGTCTTGAGAGAGATCTCCACTCTTCTCTTTCTGTTTTTGTTTTTATGCAAAGCACCGAGATGGGAGGAGTGACACACAAACACATCCAAAATGGGGAAAGACCTCAGTATTGTACTGCCTCACCCATGGCCTAATTAAAATTCACACAGAGACCGTCTCGCTTTTGTTCCCTTAGTACAGCAGTATTGTTCCTCAGGAGTGAGCGGCTCCAGCAGCGCTATACTAACCCTGCTAGCGTTGCACAGCTGCCCTCTTCTCTGGAGATTTAGCCTACTTTAGCCTCAGACTGACAGAAATAGGTTGTCTCTTTCAAAAAGGGAACTATCATCATTACTCTATTGAATGGAGTAGCCTGTTGTTATACAAACACACACATCAAACATGCACATACACATGCACCGCTTTGAATCAGTCTTGTCTCCTGCCAAAAAAATGTCATATTCGCAGAAATCCCTGGAATTGGACTATATGGGTTAATTACTTGCTATTTCCTCAAAGAAAGCTGTTAATATTCAGTATGAGAGCATAGGAGATTTCTCTCACTCTTTCTCTCTCACCCTGTTTCTCGTCAGATAATCCTGATTCTCCAAGGCATTCTTGAATTCTCTTGTTGTCTTTTTTGGTTTTGTGTATGTGTGTTAGAGGCAGAGAACGGAGTGGAGGCGGGTTAAGAATGAATCTGACGTCTGAAGTGGTCTTGGCTTCACCGCTTGATTCTCATTCACCTCTGCAGATCCACGTCAAAACAAACCGACCTTTTAAAGCCTCCGCTGGCTTTGAAGTGATTGAATCGCTTTCTCTCTCCCTCTCTTTCCCTTTGCCTTTCTCTCACTCTACGAAATTAACAACCATGCATTGCCCCCAGGCCTCTTTGATGTCTGCTGATTTTTCCCTGTTATCTTGCTCATATTGGACAATGTGTACTCCTGCTCTCAGATTTGCTCACATTATCTTCTAGTGGGAAGCCCAGAGAGAGAGGGGGGAAAAAAAAAAAATACTTGTTTATTTATTTATTGAAGTTTTTTGTATGTTGTTTTCTGATTTTTATTTATAATAATAATTGTATTATTTTATTATATTATTTTTAATTATTCGTCAGTGTTTTGTTTATTCGTTTAATTTTATTTTGTTGTTTTCTTATGTTTTTTAATACTTTAATTAATTTGTAAAATATATATTTTTTTCCATCTTTTTTTATTTTGTTTTTTTATTGCATATTTCATAATGCAACTTTAACTCTCAGACTTAAACTTTAACTCACAATTACCTGATTATGTTTTGCTCTAATGTAGAAATTGACTTTTTATGGAAGCCCATTTCCGCCACTGAATAAAAAAAAAAAAAAAACACATTTTATCTTATCATTCTGACTTTATAACTCACCACTGCGAGTTTATATCATGCAATTCTGACATCATTTCTCAGAATTGTGAGTTTATAACTGGCAATTGTGAGTTTATATCTCTCAATTCTGAGAAAAAAAAGTCAGAATGGCGAGGTAAAAAGTTGCAATTACCTTTTTTTAAATTTTTTATTCAGTGGTGGAAACGGGCTTCCATAGCTTTTGGACAATTGAAACACTGATTATGTACTAATAAGAATTAAAAATACATTAATTAATCTGTTATAAAAAAAAAAAGTATTATATCATTTCACCCATCCTAATTTGCAAGGACAGGCAAGTTCTTATTTCAGTGCTGTCATATTTATTCAATATGTAATGAAAAAAATTTAGATGCAGTACAAATGTACAGGCCTGTCTGTCTCAATTACTGGGGGGTGATGTTCCCTGTCGCTATGGTCCCTGTAAGGGGAGCTATTTCTAAACAAATGGAGAAGTCTGAGCGAGAAGGATGGATAGAAACACAGATCCTTATTGAAACTAATCAGGAATATTAACCACACAATAATACCAAGATCTTCTCCTTGATGTAATCTGCCCTGATTGTGGGTTTGTGTGACTTTGATTAAAAGAGAAGGGGGGCATCAGATCACTAAGCCCAGGGGAGCGTCCCTCATTTTCTCCCAGTGGCCTCCTGTGACCCCTACCACACACACGGAGCATCAGTCTCCAGACGGAAAGTTTCAAATCCTTCGCAGGACTCCTAATCCTTGTGCGAGTGTCTTTTCCTTTTCTTCATCCTCTTCTTTTACTTTGGCACTTTCACTTTCGTCTTGGCAGATTGCGGAGATGACTGCTATTTTATGGTCAGCGTATAAAAGAGCAGCTGAGATGCCGTGTGGTGAAGGACAGGCAGTTCCACAGACACGCCTGAGGCCTTCATTAAATTCCACCAAAGTTTGTCAGTTTAATGTATAACATACAACCTTAACCAAACCTAGAATATTGAATCTCATCTCCAAGTGTATAGATATTAAAGGATAGTTCACAAATTGTTGTTTCAAACCTGTTTGACTTTGGTGAATTGGTGAAATTTTTGAAGAATACTGTGGCCAATAGGACTGGGTTTTGACACAAATTTCACGATTCGATTCTGATTCACAAGCTTGTGATTCGATTTCCAATTCGATTCAATATTGATTATTTTGGATATACACTACCGTTCAAAAGTTTGGGGTCAGTACATTTTTATTGTTTCTTTTTTTTCTTTTTTTTTTTTTTTTT
>JAHKKF010519065.1:0-13060 GCA_019740295.1 Labeo calbasu | reverse complement strand
ATGTATCACAGGTTCCAACAAAATATTAAGCAGCACAACTGTTTTCAGCATTGATAATAAATCAGCATATTAGAACAATTTCTGAAGGTTCATGTGACATTGAAGTTTGGAGTAATGATGCTGAAAATTCTGCTTTTTGCATGACAGGAATAAATTACATTTTAAAATGTATTTATATAGAAAACAGTTGTTTTACATTTACATACTATTTCACACTATTTCTGTTTTTTCAGGATTTCTGACCAAATAAACGCAGCCTTGATAAGCATAAGAACCTTCTTTAAAAAACAAACAAAAATTGATCCCAAACTTAACTATAAACTATACTATACAACACTGCATATTCTTCACTTTGTAAATTAAATAGCTATTTCTTCTTATTAAAGGTACAAAAGTGATTTAGTCAATAACAGTGAGATTTTCTCTCTTTTGTCATTTGATTAACATGAATGACAGACAGCAGGAATATTACACTGCTGTCACTTTAAGATCTGCCCGGATCCAACATACTGCTACACATCTGTTTTCTTTCTCAGCTGTTTGCTTTCACATAAGACCGAAAGTACTATGTTTATGAGGATACATGCAAAGATGGCTATTCTGACAAGGTTGTGTATTTAAGTTCTTATTCGCCGCTGATTGCCTTTCAACTCACTTGTTCAACTCACGACTAACATCACTTGTTTTTAAAACAAAATCCTTAAAAACACACGCAAAGAAAAGTTTTTGTGACCACGTGGCTCGGGCAACTTCACGTGAGCCTGTAACCATGATAGAAACGATAGTCCAAATTTTCTACCAGTTGACAAATTTCTACCGGTTAATCACGTCTACTGTTATATCACCACCCCTAAATCATAATATAATTTTTTAGAAATGTCACCACAGGCACTTTTATCCAATGAGCCTTGGTTGGACTATTAGAAAGCAGGCTGGACCACTGATTGAAATAAAACATGACTGAACATCTTTTTACTTGTGACTACAACTGAAATGTTAATTATTTGTAAATTTCTCAAAACCCTTTTTTACCAGGTCAAAATCAGTCCTTTTCAGAGCGAGCCGTTTTGCTGCATTTTCCTTTAAATGCTAATGAGCTCTGCTTGCCCCGCCCCTCTCTTCTGTGGGGCGATGAGCAGTACTGTTTACTTTAGCCACATTTAGCCATGTTTAGCCACAAAACTTGCTGACTATCACATTATTAAGAAAGGCGATTTGCAAAAATGAACAAAAACCCTTACACTCACTTCTGCTGTAGGTGAAGCTGGACCACAAACTATTTGCGCGAACATAGATGCATTTATGTAGATCGCCGGGCACATTTCCTTCAAAAACGAAAGTAACGCTAATCCTCTGCATCTTCAGTTGCTCAGATGTCAGGAGTAAATGACGACTACTATGTTCATTCTTACATCCAACAACAAAATGCCTCAATCGGAGACATTTTTGTCTTCCCCTGCACCCGAGTCGACACAATGACGGACTGTTCTCAGGTCACTCAGGCCGGGTCTAAGGTAAGACGGCAGTGTCAATCAACTATTGTGGGAGTGGCCTTGGTCCATGTGATGTCACACAGACAAGAAGCTGAGAATGGCTTTATTTGAAAAAAGGTATATAACAGAGGTTCCAAATGCCATAGAAGAACAATTCTGGGTTCCCAAAGAACCTTTCATTGAGCAGTTCTTAAAATAACCACCTTTTTTCTTGTGTGAAGTGTGAAGAACATTTTAATAATCTAAAGAACCATTTTTCATTATAGAACCTTTTGTGGTTCAATGGATGTTATATGTTCTATATAGAACCATCAATGCCAATAAAGAACCTTTATTTTTAAGAGTATAGGGTCTCCTGGCCAGGTCTAGCTAGGTGTTGTTTGCTGGTTTTTGAGCTTGGCCAGGTATAAAGTCCATCTTAAACCTGGTTTAGCCTGGTATTTTTGGCAGGGATATGCCTGCCTACCAATGGAAATGTATTTCGAAGCTGTTTTGAAACCAATAAGGCTATTATCGATGCCAACATCTGATGTTGCGGCTCCAGAGGAAAAGCACCAGAAGCAAGATGCAAGCAAGAAGTGCTGCGTTGCAGAATATCAGTTCCTCCCCATGTGGATTCACACAGACGGCATGACTGAGATCCATAAAAAGACGTCTACAGGGAGACAGAGAGAGAAAGAGCATAAATAAGGCTCAGGGATCCTTTCTAAAGAGGAAGTCTACCTTAAGCATTCACGCATTGATCAATAGCACCCATTCCCATTAGACAAGCATGAATGTCACCCAGGACCAAAGCATACGTGACAGGCAGCACAGAAAGCAGCGCGCGTGAGTGTGCCGGAGGAATACTAAAAGTATGTGTATGTGTGTAGATGAGCGAAAACGAACAGACAAGACCCAGAATGGCTAATTCAATGTTCCCTGGCAAGCGTGCCAGGGTAACAGCAGTGGCTCTCCAGCTGAAATTGGCAGTTGGAGGCTTTTAGCAATTATGTTTTTGTTAGCGCTTACAGATGCTTGTCTCGGAGGCCAGGCAGCGCTGGCGGTGAAGCACTGTAATCAACCAAGCCTTGCTGAACAAAGGGGAGGGCCTGAGATCAAAGTCAATTTGCTCACAGGAGGGAAAAATAGCGGGCGAGAGGGTGACAGGTCTAAGGACTGTTGGACTCTGAAGCACTGATGACCTGAAGAAAATGTGTGCATGATCGTGATTGGGAAGAGGGTCGTGGTATTGTGCCTCTCTCGTGTAAGCGGCAGCCGTAATGGTGGCCCGTCATTTGAGGAGCAAACGGGTCTCGGCACTGGGAAGCATTCCGCGACCAAATTTCAAAATGATGCCGTTGCGATGTGTATCATCTCAGCTGTATTTTTTATCCTTTTTTTGTAGAAAACATTAGCCAAATTCTCCTGGCATGTTGAACATAGGGCTGAAGTGAGGCTGAAACTTTTCTGAGGTGGTTTCATAACTTTTTGTGATAGTAAAGAGGTTTTTAGAGTTGTTTTGCAACCTGGCCGTTAAAACGTAAGATCTAAAACCATGATTTGTGTCATTTTGTACATTTCTAGCAATACAAATGAACAAAACTAAACAAAGTAAGAAGCAATATTTCCTCTAAGCTGCGCACATGTGTGGTCGCACAATTCTTACTTCGCAACTGCGAAGAAAAGAGATGCAAAAATTAGTTGGGAAAACCATTTGATTTAATTCAAGTAAATGCGAAATAATTCAGCCTGGTCTCATTGCTGATATGTAGGTATTAATACGAACTGTTAGAAGCACAAACATACTTTTTTGTATGTTCTTATTGATGCTAAAACAAACAATTTAGACGTATTTCAACGTTTAAAACGTACAAATCGTTATGTATTTTTAGCTAAAAATGTAAAATATTTACATATCTTTTATATCATTAAGATATTCATATCAATGCATTTTTAATAATTTTTAGCCCCCTAAAGGAGTAGTTCACTTCCAGAACAACAATTTACAGATAATCTACACACCCCATTGTCATCCAAGATGTTCATGCATGTCGTAAAAGACATTTTGTGTTTTGAGGAAAACATTTCAGGACTTTTCTCTATATAGTGGACTTCTATGGTGCCCCCAAGTTTGAACTTCCAAAATGCAGTATAAATGCAGCTTCAAAGGGCTCTTAATGATCCCAGCTGAGAAAGAAGAGTCTTATCTAGTGAAACGATTGGTTATTTTCTAAACAAAATTAAAATTGTAACCTCAAATGCTCTTCTTGTCTAGCTTTGAATGAATTCTGTGTATTCCGGTTCATAGCAGTTAGGGTACGTCGAAGACTCCCATCTAATTTGTTTCTCAACTTCAAAATCGTTCTACATCGCTGTTTTACCTTTTTTTGTAAAGGGCATTTGATCTTCTTTGTATGTTCACTTTGTAAACACTGGGTTGGTTGTTCTGCAGCGATGTAGGGTGATTTTGAAGATGGAGGAGAAAATGAGATGGGAGTTTTTCAACATACACTAACTGTCATGAACCGGAATACACAAAAAGTTCAAGCAGAGCTAGACAAGACGAGCATCTAAGGTAAAAAGTATATAAATTGTAATGTTTTTTTGTTTTTTTTGCAAACCACTAGATAAGACCCTTCTTCTTTGGCTGGGGTCATTTAGAGCTCTTAAACTGCATTTTTTAATGTTCAAAATTCAGGGGCACCATAGAAGTCCACTATATGGAGAGAAATTCTGAAATGTTTTCCTCAAAACACATAATTTCTTTACGACTGAAGAAACAAAGACGTAAACATCTTGGATGACAAGGGGGTGGGTAAATTACCTGTAAATTTTTGTCTGGAAGTGAATTTCTCCTTTAAGTGGTGGAAATGACGGATAATAGGCACAGAATGCTAAAAAAAAAACTCAGGTGTACATTAACTCAGGTGTAGTAGTGTGCAAACTCTACTACATTGGGATGTTTTGGATAACTGTAGAAAAATTCACATGTGCACATTTTTTGAAAATATTTATTAAAAATATTTTTTATATTATATTATTAGGGTTGCCCTCAACTAGCAGTCGTTTATTTCAAACATTAATCGACTATTAGTTGCACATTTATTAATAAACCACATAAAACATAATAATGAGCCTTTAATTGCCTACATAGCCTAATAAGCGCTCAAGCGCACGCATAAAGCTTGCCACAACGCACCGGCAGATATAATAATTATGAATTTGTCAAGGATAAAAAGCAAGGAGACTGCATTTAATAATGTATTGATAAATTAGCGCTTTCTTTGTTTTCGGCTGAAGAGATGAAGTTGGCGACACTTACTCATCATCTCCGCATTAGTAATGCATGTTTCATACTGATTACATAATCTAAGAATATTTGTTTTCCATTTGAATTGGTTCATTTGAAATTAGACGTTTCACTCTCTATAGATACCCTATATTTTTCATGTCTTTAAGGCAAGTATACACAGAGTTTTGAAGTTTCGTAGTTTCGTGCTCAAGTTCACAGAGACTGTGACGGTAGAAAGCGCATCCTGTTTGCTTTAATTATTTTACAAAAGCACAACGTTTCGTTGTTATCATGAGTGCACACAAATAAACGTAGAGTCTTTACAGGTTCGAAAGATGTATTACTATTATCTGTATGACCAAAAACGGGCAAGTGACCGCACCGGCGCCTCCATCTGTAATGCAGCAAGTGCGCTACTGTTTAGCTTCCACACTCCACACAGACACTTGAATAGTGCACATTTTACTAGGTTAACATTAGATCGAGCAACAATGTAAAGTTGCAACTACTGACATACTTTAGATGATAAGCCATATTTGAGGTCGATGAATGATAAGTGAGCGTTTGGAAGTCCTGCACGATGTACTACACATAGACGAGACGTTAATGACCTGAAATTCTCCTGTGGTAATTTTTTTATTTTTTTTTATTTTGGTCGACCAAGCCCCTTCTTGTCAACTAACGGTTAGTTCTATATATTATATTATAATTAGGGCTGTCAAACGATTAATCGCGATTAATCGCATACAAAATAAAAGTTTACATTTACCTAATATATATGGGTTTGTACTGTGTCAAATTATTATGTATATATAAATACACACAAAATAATGTGTATATTTAAGAGAAATGTTATGTACAAAATACTTTTATTTATACATAATTTAAATTCTATAAGAATTATAATAAATACGCACTTGTAAATATTTCTTAAATATATACATGAATGTGTTTGTGTTTATATATACATAATAATTACACACAGTACACACACATTTATGAGGCAAACTCAAACTTTGTATGCGAGTAATCGCGATTAATCGTTTGACAGCCCTAATTATAATATATTTTATATATAAAATAATACATTAACGCATTTTTTGTGATAAAGAAAACCTCAAAACTCTGAATGGTAGTGTGTACAGTATATAGTAAGAGAGTAAATCTTATATTTTTATTGTTTCCAGTTTCCAGCTTTCACAATGATGTTTAGTGAGATCAGAAATGGAAACTTGATTAATGTCAATACAGTATGAATTGCTCTTCAAGAAAATCTACTCAACCATAATGAGCTCGCATCACACACTGACCCTCCTTACAACATTTTCATCTTCAACAGCAGACATCATTCCCGTGAGATCATCTGTGTACTGCTTCATACATATCAATATGCATTTTCCTCTTTTCCATCCTTTATCACATTCATTACGCAACTCTTCTGTATAAAGTCATCAAGCATCTTGGAGCTGTAAAGCGTGCTGCTGTTTTGCCCGAGGACAAGCCTGTTACAGATTCAAGGAGGAATGCTGATATGCTTGAATTATTTAGAATGGCGTTCAGGTAAATGCCCCTGACAGATAATAGGAGAATGATGACCTGACACAATCACAGACGCCTGTTGGCACGCAGCGTATCAAAGACACATCAGGCCTGACAGGATGTGCTTTCATGATGGTACCCAACTGGGATTCACAATACTCCATCCATCTGAATGGATAGAAGCACCTGAAGAACGCGCCCATCGAGAGCAGAGAACCAAAGATTGAGAGGAGAGAAAAATAAAAAAAAAAACGCATCGAAGGTTTGAGCTCCTGTCAAAAGCTGATGTCGACAGAATTTTAATGGCTGATGTTTGTGGTGGAATGCTTAACTCAGGGGAAACTTTGTCTTCTTTTTTTGAAAAGAGAGAAAAAGTCTGAGGAACAAAACTGCTGCTCATTCTGCTGAAAGGACATGGGAGACACTTTTGAGGACATCGAAGTGCTTTATCTCTCTCTAGAATCCAAATTCATGTCCACGGTGTCCTCCCTAAAGCATTTTTTTTGGCTTATACCTGTAGTGAAGTTTCAGTTTGCAACTCCACTTGTTTACAGAAATCTGGCATTTGCAGCTGTCATCTGATGTGGCGGGAGCTCACGCCAAAGTGTATTTTAATGTGTAAACAGTCAAAAACCCTAATTTTGGCCCATTTTACACATGGTATTGAATATAAGTGTAAACAGGCTCCAAAATGTTTTGTGCTCCAGTGTTTCAGGGACACATTTGGCCTCGTCGGCGCTGTAAACACAAATGCATCCTAATGTGTTCCAGACTAAAAAAAAAGAAACCTACTCATCTGTCATGCAAACTGGTTAGCTTAGAGAAAACAAAAAAAAAAAACATCCAAGCTGAACATTTGTAAAAGTACATGTAACTTCTCAAGTTTGCCTAATATAGAAGTTCAACTGAATTTTTTGCGGTAAGATTATAAATTTTAAATTGAATTTTGATTAACAAGTGAAGTGATTTATGATCATATGAATCAACATTAAAACAAGAAGAAAATAAATTATTTATATAAAAAAAAGAATGCATAAAAAAATCATTAATCATTAAATAATAAACATAAATAATAAATAAATACATAAATATTGTGACTGACTGTAATATATTATTATTATTATTATTATTATTATTATTATTATTATTATTATTATTATTATTATTATTATTATTTTTCTTAGCTGCAACATCGTGGTATATTGCTGGCCCAAATCAGCTTATTTTTGTAACAACAAAAAGTACAAAAATATGTTTTTTGTTTGCCTGATATGAATCCAATGATAAAAATCATGTGATCATGTAATATTTTAGCCTGTTCAAGTGAGTTATTTATAGTTAAAAATCCAATAAAAGATTGAATAATAAATAAAAGATAAATTAAAAGACTGGATAAATAAATAAAATACAATATATAATATACATTAAAAGGAGAAAACAAACAGAAATAATATTATTTATCGTTAATATTATGGTTATATTATATTATATTAAAAACAGGTATGGAATAACTACAGTGTTTATGATTTGCTGTTATTGCTATAATAATACTAATACATTAATATTTTGTATTAGCAGTATTACTAGTGATATTATTTTATTAATCATATGATTATATTATTCAATTATTAATAATTTATTTAAAAAACCTATTTGGTTAAATGAAAATATTGGAAATAACTACAGTGCTCATGAATTGCTGTTGCTGCTATAACAACAACAACAACAACTATAATAATAATAATAATAATAATAATAATTATTATTATTATTATTATTATTATTATTACTACTACTACTACTACTACTATAGTTATTTGTGTCAATAATGAGGCACAATTGTATACCAGATTATTTTTGCAACAGTAAAATGACCAATGAAATATTTTGGTTTGCAATGAGATCGTGTGACTACAATTTTAAAATGTCATGTTCACAATGATATTAAAATTTTAAAACATTATTAAGGGACAACATAGTGGTGTATTTGCGTACAACCGTAAAATAAAATAAATGAACTGAACTACACAAAAACAATTCAGAGACACAATCATAAGGACACCCATTTAAGATGCAGGACAATCATATGGAATTATGGGTAAGGATCTGAAAACTTTTGGATGCAACTACTACCAAATGTAAAACGGACCACTGATGCTCCCTGCTCGCTCTGAACACAACAAAAACACACAAGTCCCTTTTACTCACACATATCTAAAGATATAGCTTGTTATTATGACTTCACCAGACTCATCTGATACCGTCTAACAGACAGACGACTGTGAGATAATGTAGAGAAATATGGATGCATACGCACAGATATATATATGTGTGTGAGATGGCTGGGGTTTAATGAAAAAGCACTCTGGACTCGTTGGGTCAGACTTGTTTACCTCTTCTGACACAGAGTGGCACTTTCATCTGTCTTCTGCTCTAATTGGACGCTCTGCTTCGACTCTCATCTTTCGAGCATGGTTACCTTACCGACACACAAACGCGGCTGCACACACACACTGTAACGCCAGGCAAATTTGCCTGCGTGTTTACCTCTCGCGCCCATAATGACAGCTATTTCTGCGCCTTCTCAGCTGTTTGCATCTGAAAGCTGGGTTCTCCTTCATTCCCCTGCTGAAAACACTTCCTGCAGCTTCACACCGACACAGATGCGGCTAAACCTGTTGTACACAATCAAACACTTCAATGAATATTCTGTCATCATTTACTCACCCTCGTGCTGTTGAAAACTTAACTTTCAGTCGTTTGTTACACAAAAGCTATTGTATGTCTTCAGAAGACTTGCCGCAAGTAATACAGACTGCTTTTATGGCATTTTTGTGACCAGTATAATATTCAAAGTAATGTTCAAAATTCAATTCCACTGAACTTCACATGCTTGGAATGAGTTGAGAGTGAGTAAAAGATGATAGATCAGACAGACAGACAGATAGACAGATAGATAGACAGACAGATCAACAGATAAACAGATAGACAGAAAGACAGACAGACAGACAGAAATATAGACATAGACGGATAGGCAGACAGGCACACGGACGGACAGACAGACAGACAGACATTAGACAGACAGACAGACAAACAGACAGAAGACGGACGGACAGATGGATGGACAGTCAGACAGACAGAAGACGGACGGACAGATGGATGGACAGTCAGACAGAAAGACAGAAAGACAGACAGACAGTCAGACAGTCAGACAGAAAGACAGACAGAAAGACAGTCAGTCAGTCAGACAGACAGACAGATAGACAGACGGACAGACATACAGATGGATGGATAGACAGAAAGATGAACAGACAGAGAGACAGACAGACAGTCAGACAGACAGACAGACAGACAGTCAGACGGACAGACAGTGATACAGGCAGACAGACAGTCAGTCAGACATACAGATGGATAGATAGACAGACAGACAGACAGGCGGACAGACAGACAGATGGATGTATGGATGGACAGACAGACGGACAGACAGAGAGACAGAGAGACAGATGCATAGACAGACAGACGGACAGACAGATGTATGGATGGACAGACAGATGGACAGACAGAAAGACAAACAATCAGACAGACAGTCAGACAGACAGATGGACAGACAGATGGATGTATGGATGGACAGACAGAGAGACAGACAGACAGACAGATGCATAGACAGACAGATGGACAGACAGACAGACGGACAGACAGACAGAGATACAGGCAGACAGACAGTCAGACATACAGATGGATAGACAGACAGACAGACATACAGACAGACAGACAGACAGACAGATGGGTGTATGAATGGACAGACAGATGGACAGACAGACAGAGAGACAGACAGACAATCAGACAGACAGTCAGACATACAGACAGATGGACGTATGGATGGACAGACAGACGGACAGACAGAGAGACAGACAGACGCATAGACAGACAGACGGACAGACAGACAGATAGATAGATAGACAGATAGGTAGATAGGTAGTTACATAGATACACAGATAGATAGATAGATAGATAGATAGATAGATAGATAGATAGATAGATAGATAGATAGATAGATAGATAGATTCATTTCAATAATTTAGAACTTCAGTTAAAAGAAATAGACAAGAGTAGAAATGTTGGCAACCAACTGAAATAAGTTTTTTTTTAATTTAATTTAATTTAATTTAATTTAATTTAATTTAATTTAATTTAATTTAATTTAATTTAATTATTTCAGCTTGTTAAAGTTAATAACAATGCTTTTTTCCGAGACAAATATAAGAAATGTATGAGCTATATTAAAAAGTTGCCATCAGACGGAGCGACTACACAGGTGAAGGATACTTCCCCGGTGGCCCCACCGCCACTCTGTAGTTGCTGTAGCTGTTGGTTGGGTGGAAGTTGAAGACAAAGATGACGTTAGCTCTCTCGAAGACGATCACCTTGTCTCCCTCATGCTTGGCGCTGATGTAAGCCTATAGAGAGAGACAGAGAGATCAAAGATTGAGCCCAGTGGGATTGCATGAGATTTGTGTGCTTTTAATCACACATGTTCTGTATCTCAGCCTCTGCATGTTTGATCTTTAGCAGTAACGTTATGGTTCCCATCTGTACGGATATTGTTGAAAATCCTACAACTTTTCGTGCCCTGTGTATGAACCCATTAGTAATCATACCGACATTATTAAAACTCTGTTATATGTGAGATGGATTTTGAGCAGCATTTTATAGGAAGTCTCTCACTGCAGTGAAGCTTCATCGTATTTAAATGAAATGAAATTAATAAAGATTCAATGAAAAATGCAATACAAATGAGAGTCACTAAAAAGACAATAATAGAATGTATTCCATAATAAACATTTTAATAAATATAAAATGCAATAAATAAATAAATAAATAAATAATGTTTATTAGTTAATTATTGTAAAATAAATACTTCTGAGAAAACAATGACGTCATTCTTAAAATTAAAAGTAAAAAACTTTTTTTGTGTTAAAAATCTTTAAGCTATTTTTCCATTGTGATTTACTATTTTAAGCAATATATATTTATAAATAAGTAATAGGCATAAAGTTTCACAGTATGCCAAAAAAAACAAACAAACAAAAAACATTGGGCTAAATAAGAATCGATTAAATTAAAAAAATAAAATACAAAATAAATAAATAAACACATGTATTATATTTATCATTTATTTATTGATATTGTAAAATAAATAATAAAAAGTTTAAAAATATTAAATATATATAATCTTAAATAAATAAATACAAATAATAAATATAAATACAAAACTAAAAATGAGTGCAACATTAATAAAAATAAGATTGGGAATGACTATTCTTAAAGTAGTAGTAAAAAAAAAAAAATCTTTATGTAACAATAAAAAGAAACAGTACATTGCCCTTCTATTGTGATTGATTATTTATTTTAAAATTAATTATTTTATTTTTTGGTCTCAGTTTTAAATGTAGTATATTGGATAGCTCATGGCCCAGATCAGCTTATTTTTGGAGCGGTAAAATTTCAAATGAAATAAATATCGAGAAGCAAGAAGAATATTTTCAAAGGATCCATCCACTGAAGATCTTTCTCTCCTACAAAACACAGACCCTTCAAACTACTCAAACTCCAAACTTTTGAAGTGCAGGATTTTTTTATCCAACTGAAATCCAGAGATGACACTCTTGGGGCAAAACCGCAGCTCACTGTCAGCAGCAGATGACTGCCAATGATTTAGCTGGTTTCCAGCAGAAAGACGACTCTGTAACGTGCCATTACCAGAGATTATCAATGTCACTCTGCCCCACTATTTTTAGTGGTCCAGACCCTCAGCCAATTTGGGAACTGAATATGAAAGAAAGATAAGAAATGCTTGTACTGAACAGAGAAGACACCCAGTTGAAGGAGCCAGAATAGTTTTACTCAGGATTCATCTGCACTGAGTTACATTCTCTTCTGTAGAATTCATACTAGCAGGGTCAGAAATGAACTTTTCTATTAAGTGGCCAATAACTGCTTCCTGGAACTGATTTCAAGGGGCATATTTGATTACTGTATGGGCAAAATGATTACATTTTTTAAATATATTCATTATGTGGTATGACTGCAAGAAAGACAAAAATTCAACCTGATCTCAAGATGAAAACTTACCTGTGGGAACAGGAACACGTCACGAAACGAAACGTCACGAAACGTACCGCCATGTACGCTTTGTGACGTGTTCGATGTGAAATGTCCACTGAGTGTTAATTACGTTAGTTACGTTTTATGTGACACTGATTTTGTATGTGTCACCACAGTTCTGAATTGAAATGTTCGTTGAGTATGGCTATAACTCTAACGCTCTGTAACATTTTAAAATAACATACAAACTGCACTACACCTAAACCTACGAATGTGACGTTAAAACGCAATTGCAAGCATGCCGTTTTAGCTTGTTTTCCAATCACTCATCTTTCAGCTCTTTCATCATGAGTCATGTTTTTCATGGGATTCGTCCCCAGGGATTCTGCAAGCTTGTTACGTTCGGAAAGCAGAACATATGGAGCTGTAATCATAACTGTGTACGAAAATGATTACAAGTGCTCACTGTTTTTTCTGCCTCTCAACAAATTAGAATATGGTGACATGCCAATCAGCTAATCAACTCAAAACACCTGTAAATGTTTCCTGAGCCTTCAAAACGGTCTCTCAGTTTGGTTCACTAGGCTACACAGTCATGGGGAAGACTGCTGATCTGACAGTTGTCCAGAAGACAATCATTGACACCCTT